>JAVTVY010036293.1:0-16991 GCA_036873755.1 Hanleya hanleyi | reverse complement strand
TGGGTGTGGGGTTGCAATATCGTCATTCTGCGCATGCGCGGTAGACCAAGGGTATGGAAATGGCCGTGTTGGGATCTAGGGGAGCCCCTAGTGGGTCGATGGAGTCGAGTGAGGTATCCATGTGAAGCATTCGTGAAGGCGCATCTGATGGACTGGGTGTGGGGTTGAAATATCGTCATTCTGCGCATGCGCCATAGACCAAGGGTATGGAAATAGCCGTGTTGGGATCTAGGGCAGCCGCTAATGGACCGATGGGGTCGAGTGAGGTATCAATGTGAAGCCTATGTGAGGGGGCATCTGATGGGGTGAGTGCGGGGTTGAAATATCGTCACTCTGCGCATGCGCAGTGGACAAAGGGTATGGAAATAGACGTTTTGGGGTCTAGGTGGGCCACTAGTGGGCCGATGGGCTCGAGTGAGGTATCCATGTGAAGCCTAGGTGAGGGGGCTAGACTAGGGTGTCGTTTCCATTCTGCTGCGCAGGTCACGTGGGTTGTGACGTCACTTCCGGGTTTCACCTTCGAACCCAGAAGAGTTCCAATGTTCTCTTAGACGTCCGGATGTTCAACCTCCGGGGTTTTTCCCGGCCCGGCCCGGCCCGGCCCGGCCCGGCCCGCCCCGGCCGCAGCGCGCGCGCGGGTTCTCCGGAAGTGCGCGGCATCACCGGCAGTGCGCGGATGAATGTCGGGTCAAAAGGTCAAAGGTCACATCCAGGTCAAAAGGTCCAAGGTCTCCCTTTCGGCAAGGTTCGGCAACAATGTTGCGGCATCGATATACAGAGCTTGAACCCCCAAAAAGGGGATTGTAAATTAACCGGGGAAGGATGGGCAGTTCCATTTGGACCAATCAGCGGTCGAGAAAAAGAGTCAATGAGCGATCGACCCCGATTTGAGGAATGTTCACAGCATCTTTGACGTCATCGGTGACGTCATCAGTACGAGTAGTAGCGAAAGTGGAAATTTTGGGGCAGTGAAGGAAGGTATTTGGTGTAGAGATGGACCATCCTTGGTCCGAATGCGTCCTGTGGGGTATCATTGTCCTGTATTGTACCATATCTGTCCTGTATTATACCAAATCTGTGCTGTATTATACAGTATCTGTCCTGTATTATACCAAATCTGTGCTGTATTATACCACAGGTTTCCTGTATTGTACCATATATGTCCTGTATTATACAATATATGTTCTGTGTTAAACAATCGGATAGCGGTTGTCGTGAATAACAACAAGTTCAGCAATGTTTATTATCCCCAATGTACATCATACCCATGCTGGGGGAGCCGCCCTGGATATGTTTAGTATGTTCACAGCAAAACAAATTGAAATATCAAATATCATGTTTTATTATTTAACGCACCGTCACATTAGGTACAAGTGTTTACTGAGCTCAAGTCAACGATCAGCATGTAGACATAGAGAGTATGTGCGGCATGTTATGGTATTCATCAGTGCACGGGTGACGCATTCAACCGATGACGGTGGTCGGTCAGCTTGGTAAGGAAAAACGGGACATTGGTTACCCTCTCTATCACCCATTGTATGTTGGGGCGTTGACGATGTGCCCATCTCAAGGCATCCACGGTGTCCAGTATCTCCAGCATCGTCTCTAGTGAGCTCCGGTTAATGATGGTGAACGGCTGGTCCGACACATAGATATTATTGCCGGGATAATAATACCGTAACTGGTCCGTCTTTTTGTGACGTAAGATGTACCCGAAAGCGACATTCAATTTGAAGGCCGTAGTTTGATCTTTGAAGATGGCTTCCACGTAGCTGCGTAGACGGGTGCGGTTGGTCAGTGGAAATTGTAAATATCTTGAATAGGGCCATGAGGGTGGAAACAGTGCCGTGTCATGGACCAATGGCGCCGATCGATGTCACTCACTGGATGATTGTCCTGTAAGAGATCGCCCAGAAAATGTTCGATGTTGTCAGGCGTATGACTCGAAACCGTAACGCTGGGGTCCGGCTGGATATCCAGGCTCTTCTGAACTGTGGGTATAGGCGGGCTCTCCTTCATCGCATCACCAGTGGCGTTCGTCTCCCCGGGCTTATCTTCACTGGGTCTCACCTTCCGCGGCTCCTCTTCAGTAGGAAGTTGTCGCTCATGCCATGGTACCGGGGCATGAATCAAACGTTGGTGTCGCAGCAACTGACTGCGTCGTTTGAAGAGTTGACCACAATCCTCGTATGGACGCTTGGGTGGCCCATGAATTGAACGTTCGTGGCGCAGTAAAGCATCTTCCCGATCAAATGACCGTGCGCAGGTTATACAAGTATACAGTCCATCGTTGTGGGTGGAGGCCTCGTGGCGTCGTAAATTATCTAGACGAGTAAACTGCTTCTGGCAAGTTTGTCAACCACCAAGATGTTCACTTGCACGAGTGTCTGATGAAACGGCCAGGCCGCTTCCCTTTTATAGCACGCTAGCTGGTGATCTATTTTTAGCACACTCAGTTCAACTATCCCCAAGTCGAGGGCCGAGCCGTGACATCTTCGGTAACCTCCGTGTCTCTTCGGGCACCTCCGTGTCTTTTCGGTGACGTCCGTGACTCTTCCGGCACCTCCGTGTCAAGTCAACGCGACGAACACGGCGCCGGACACAACCGCCCAAGGCCTGGAACACCTATTAAAACCAACAGCAGCAGCAGGACAGCTCAGTCGCCATGTTTTACCTCACCCTACCTAGTACCAGTTCTCTGGATGTGTTTCTTGCCAACACCGTGGCCAGGTACGTGACCCAGTTACCGCAACCGTTGCATTTACCTGGGCGCTGGGAATGTGGCCTCGTGGATATCCATTACCCTTAGTCGTGGTACAACGTGCGAGCCAATGAAGTGTGGTACGAGGTGACCTACGAAGGCAAAAACACCCGACTCACCCTCCCCGAAGGCCAATACGATACCCCTAAGGAGTTCATGGGTGGGCTGTCAAGACTGTTGCATTATAAGGCTCTACGGGAGGTCACGAATACTTCAAAACCCATCAAATCCTTTCCCTTCAAGAATCACGTGGACTTCGATTACAACGCACACAACGACAAGGCACAGCTTATCGTCACCGCCAACGCGAATGTCGTACTGAGTCCTATCCTACAGCAAATGCTGGGTTTCGATCTACAGATGTTCGCTTGTCCCACCGCCCACCAAGGCGAGATCCTGATGGATATGAAGTCGGGTATGTACGGACTCTACGTCTACTCGGACGTGGTGGACAACCACATCGTGGGCGATATCAACACACCTCTGTTACGGGTGGTCCCCATTAAAAAGACGTATGGAGATCAAGTCACCCACAGTTTCACCCACATGCCCTACCTGCCCGTACGACAAACCGACAACAACACGATCACGGTGGATATAAGAGATGACACGGGACGACCGGTGGCATTCGAACGCGGGAAAGTGGTGCTGACACTTCATTTTCGACAAGCACGTGCTCCCCACTTTGCATAATGAAAGTACCTTACGAGTGCGACTGCCCAACAGGCCGGGGGTGGCTTTCCGGTCTTTAGCGGTGCACGCATGCAATGAGGACATGGGCTGGGGAACATACTCGGCAGCATCGTCAAAACGTTCCTGCCCTTGGTGACGCGTGGGGTGAAAGCAATCGGCAAACAAGCGGTACGCAGTGGACTGCAAGTGGCCGGTGATGTCTTGGGGGGTACGGCACCCAAAGAATCCTTAAAACGGCGGGCCAAAGAAGCGGGCGGCGTCTTGGTGGCCAAAGCACAACGCACCGTAGGGAATAAAAGAGCTGCCCCACCGAGACCACGCACCAGTCGACGACCGACCCAGCGACGACGCACATCGAAGACCCAGGACATCTTTTCTTAAACATGTCCTTGATCCACGCCGAGTCCTGTCCCTCCACCAACAGTGAATTTGATTTGTGGACCGTGCCGCCCACACAGACCAGTGCCGAACAAGGATTATGGGTGGAGCATCTCCCGCTCTCCAGCATCAACGAAACAGGGCCCATCGAGTTCACTATCAGTAATGCGGATACGGCCTATGTGGATTTAGCCCATACATACTTGTATGTGAGAGCCAAGGTCGTCAATGGGGATGGCTCCAGAATCACCCAAGCTGCAACGGTGGGCCCGACAAATCTCTGGCTGCACTCGATGTTTCAACAGGTGGATATATTTCTCAGCGACAAACTCATCAGTGACTCGACCAACACGTACCCCTATAGAGCCTACATCGAGACACTGTTGTCGTATGGCCGAGAGGCTAAAAAATCTCAGCTGACAGCCGCTTTATTCTACCAGGACACACCCGAGCACATGGACACGGTGGACAATGGGATATAACAAACGGAAGGCTTTCACTGCGAACGGTGCCTCGGTGGATCTCATGGGTCGACTACACGCAGACATGTTCATGCAAGACCGGTACCTCTTGAACAAGATCCCCATCAAAATCCGACTGATACGGGCGCCTCCGACCTTCGCCTTGATGGCCACTAACGTAGATGGGCATGCAGCTGACTATAAGATTGTCATCGAAGACGCAGTCCTGTATGTCCGAAAAGTGAAACCGAATCCAGCCGTTCAATTGGGACACATGAAAGCCTTGGAAACAAAACCAGCCCAGTACCCTATCCGACGTGTGCAAACCAAAGTGTTCTCTGTGTCTGCTGGAAATATGAGCGCCAACAAAGAAAACCTGTTCCTGGGGGAACTACCCAAGCGATTGATCCTGGCCTGTGTGGAAAATACCAGTTTCAGCGGAGCCTACCCAGAGAATCCGTTTGACTTTAAACATTTCGGCATCAATTTTGTGGCCCATGTGGATGGACAACAGGTACCAGCCACGGCCTTAACATCGAACTTTGGGCGCAGGAATTTCATTCGAGCCTATCAGAGCCTGTTTACAGCCACCGGTCAAATCAACCAGGACGAAGGGAATTTGATCAGTCGGGAGGACTACGCGAACGGATACACGTTGTTCTGTTTCGATCTGACCCCCACCTTAGAGAACGACCATCAGCTGGCCCTGGCCAAGCAAGGCAATTTACGGTTGGAAATCCACTTTGCACGAGCCCTGGGGACCACCGTCAATGTGATCTGCTACGCCGAGTTTGACAACATCATTCAAGGGGACAAGGCGCGCAACGTCCTGTGTGACTTTCCCACCTAACATGGATACAGACCAGATAACCACCGTGCTGGAGAATGACCCAGGGACACGTATGGTCTTTCAAGGGGTGTTCGCCCGAGATGTGTTCCCATTAGACCGTGTGTATCCTGCTGCATACGTTCTCAATACGGACCCGATGGATCGGCCCGGTGAACATTGGGTGGCCGTGTACTTGACAGAACAGCAGGGCGAATACTTTGACACGTACGGCCTGCCACCCCTCCATCCCGATTTAACAGACTTCATGGATCAAGGCACAGAGACGTGGTGTTGGAACAGTCAAACGTTGCAAAGCCTGACCAGTAGCGTATGCGGACAATATTGCTTGTTTTACCTGTACCATCGATGCCGGGGAAGGACCTTATCTACCATCGTACAGATGTTTGACGAGTACCCCAAGGCCGAGGGCCGCGATCTACTCGTATATGACAGGGCCGCCCATCATTTCAATGTACAAGCCCCTTTCTGGGCTTAAGTTCTTTCAATGTACAAGCCCCCTGTTCTGGGCTTAAGTTTACAAGCCCCCTGTTCTGGGCTTCAGTTCTTTCAATGTACAAGCCACCTGTTCTGGGCTTCAGTTCTTTCAATGTACAAGCCCCTTGTTCTGGGCTTCAGTTTTCACGTGGTTGTTCTCACGTTGTTGTTGTTCACTGAATAAAAAATGAGATCTCACCAAAAAACCCTGTTTTGTGTGTTTTCTATATGAGCATAATGCATGAAACTGGCTTTGAACACCGTATTAGCCAATCAGTGGCCTAGAATGGAGCCAAAGGTAACCCATCCATGTCCAGAAAACATTACCCGGGTGTACAAGAACCCGGATGTAGGCGCGGACGTAGGCGAAAGCATCCCAGTACCCGGATGGAGGCGCAGACGTGTACCTAGTACCCGTCCATTGGCTCTTTTATCGATCGCTCATTGGCTCTTTTTCTCGACCGCTGATTGGTCCAAATGGAACTGCCCATCCTTCCCAGGTTAATTTACAATCCCCTTTTGGGGTTCAAACTCTGTATATCGATGCCGCAACATTGTCGCCGAACCTTGCTGAAAGGGAGACCTTCGACCTGGATGTGACCTTTGACCGTTTGATCCGACATTCATCCGCGCACTGCCGGTGATGACGCGTGCGCGCGCTGCGGCAGGAGTAACCCGCGCGCTGCGGCCGGGGCGGGCCGGGCCGGGCCGGGCCGGGCCGGGCCGGGGAAAACCCCGGAGGTTGAACATCCGGACGTCTAAGGGGAACATTGGAACTCTTCTGGGTTTGGAGGTGAAACCCGGAAGTGACGGCACAACCCACATGACCTGCGCAGCAGAATGGAAACGACACCCTAGTCTAGCCCCCTCACCTAGGCTTCACATGGATACCTCACTCGATCCCATCGGCCCACTAGTGGCCCACCTAGACCCCAACACGTCTATTTCCATACCCTTTGTCCACTGCCCATGCACAGAGTGACGATATTTCAACCCCGCACTCACCCCATCAGATGCCCCCTCACCTAGGCTTCACATTGATACCTCACTCGACCCCATCGGTCCATTAGGGGCCCACCTAGACCCCAACACGTCTATTTCCATACCCTTTGTCCACTGTGCATGCGCAGAATGACGATATTTCAACCCCGCACTCACCCCATCAGATGCCCCTTCACGAATGTTTCACATGGATACCTCACTCGACCCCATCGGTCCATTAGTGGCTCCCCTAGATCCCAAAACGGCTATTTGCATACCCTTGGTCTACCGCACATGCGCAGAATAACCATATTCCAACCCCACACCCAGCCCCTCGGATGCCCCCTCACATAGGCTTCACATTGATATCTCATACGACTCCATCGACCCACTAGGGCCTCCCCTAGACCCCAAAACGTCTATTTCCATACCCTTGGTCTACCGCGCATGCGCAGAATGACCCATTCACCCAAACCGGAAGTGACGTCATACAGAGGTCACGCTCCATTCACCCAGACCGAAAGTGACGTCATACGGGACAGCGCACCCTGTCTCTCCTCCACGTACCCTCCACAAAACAGAGTTATTTCCCTGGAAAACGGTAATGGATTTGCTTAGACCCTACTACTATCAGGCGTAGGATGCGCTCCGTCATCGTCAGTGCGTGAATAACGCACGATGTGGCTCTCTCGTATTTATAGGGAGGAAAAGTCCGTTTTAACGACATGGCTCTCCGGTATTTCAATCAGGTCAAAGATTGATGGTCGGTTGGTCCAGGGTCGTCTCCAGCGACTTTCGGTTCGTGATGATGAATGGCTGGGCATATAAGAGCGTATTGTTACTCGAGTAAAATTACCGGAGCCGTAAAAAATAGCCGAATGTGAGATTCAACCGGAAGGCCGTGGTTTATTCGTAAAGAAATGGTGCTGACGCAATGAGCGAGACTGGTGTAGTTGAATAACCGGAAATTGTACAGGTCCAGCATAAGAAGATGGCGGTGAATACAGCGAAGGATGGTGAGCAAATGCCGTTGGTACATGGCCCTCATGGCATCGTGTTTCGGTAACGTCTCACTGGGTGGTTCGTCAGGTCGCTGGTGAAGTCCACCTCCACAAGCAGTATAGCGTTTCTGGATCGCCCACGCGGCATGTTTCGTCGTTTTCTGGCAATGTTTGTACTGGTCAGTACTGGTCGGACTTCAGCTGCTCCACCACGTCGAAACACTCATTGATATAAGTAGTTTATATACTACTGAAATAATCACCATTGGGGTGCTGAGTGGCGTTGTTTCAAGAGAAATCGCAACTGAATGTAGACGTCATATATTCGCTGGGTTTATTAGCCATCAATATGGTACATCATGGGACAGTAACAAGAAAACTATATCCCACATTACCTATGGAGAATGTATGAGGGTGTATGTCGGCGGGGAAGGACCAATACAGTTTTACAAGCTCAAAATGAAATTAGAGATGGACAGAGTTTACGCGATATGTTGCCAAAATGGGTGGTATAGCAAGCTAAGGAAGACAGACAAAATATATTTTGCTGTGATTAAATTCACAAATACAGACAGCTGACGTGGAGGAACGACTTCCCCATCGTCATGTTAATTTAGTGCAATTAATATAGCACGATGTTGATGCACGTTGTAGAACCAATGACGATAATAAGAAACAGTTGTGAATAGAGTTCACATGCCCTTCCAAATGTCACATGCCGCAACTGTTCTTTGGTGATAACAGCCTCTTGTAGGTTTGACAACAAGCTTGCTAGCAGAGCTATACATTATATTGGCAGTTTATTGAAAGCTTTGAAACATGGAGATGCTTGAGTCCATTTTTCCAGTCGAACACCCCAATTGTTCGAAATCGGTAAGTGCGATATCTTATTACAGTACGTCGATGCTTTCCATGGAATATATGAACTGATCACATTTAAAGAGAAAATATATTTGATTAATTTTCTCTTATCTTTTCTTTTTGTTATTTGTTTTAAATCTACTGTATTTGGAAAGTCAGTCTTAGTCCACAAAACGATGTAATCCGTTGACCAGTTGTATATGAATGATATGGTTTATGTTGAATGCATTGTACATTTATGTCAACTAAATGAAAGATTGAACATTTCGTAACGAATGCCTATAAGTGTGATATTTTACGCCGATGTTTTCCATGGAATACAAGAACTGATCAGATTTATAGAGGAAATATATTTTGTTTATTTTCAATTATCTTTCCTTTTTTGATATCCTAATTAAATCTAAAATTTGTTTTATTTGTTTGGAAAGTCAATCCTGGCCCACAATTTAAGGCGTTGACCATTGACCTGAATTAGTACGGTATATGTTGAAATTATATTGAAATCATCAACCAGCTTGTTATTCGCCATATATTCCGTATACGTAATAACCCTCAATCCAGATGACGTTTTAGGACTCTTGTAATCCCATGATGCATGGCACATCCATGTCAACAAAATGACAGATGTTCAGTTATCCTGAAATCGTAACTCACCTATATGTTACACGAGATTGGTTTAATTCTCAACGCACAATCAAATTGCGGCAAGGTAAAGATCGACTGATTAGATCTGCAGAGGAAATATATTTGTTTCGTTTTTAATTATCTTAAGTTTCTTTTTGTTATTTGCTGTAAAACTAGCTTATAGTACTTGCAAATATATTAATTTAACAAAGAAATGTATAATGGAAATCCGCATGGGAAACGAACCGAAAAATACAATTCCAATATATTTTAACAGACGAATTTTATTCGACCAAATCACATGCACTTGATATCCAGGTTATCAAAATAAGGAAATCGGTAAGTCGATATCTCTGAAATTTCGACAATTACCCTACTTGTCTTTCGGTCGGTTTTCTAATTGATGATACTTATCTTTTGTATATAAAGTAGGATAGAAATGCGAAATCTCCCTCCTCATTTGTGAGGAGAAGCCGTAAAAAATGTGGTGAACTTTACACCATGCCAAACGAGCCTATATGGAGTGGTTTTCTCCGGAAGTGACGTCATGATGCCCAGCGTAGTCGAGGAGTATTAGAAAACGATAGCATTTTAGAAGTGTGCAGGGGTGTGTTTGAGTGATTTAGGGACCATCCTGGGACCAAATATAGCATGCGCGGCCGAATAGTAGTAAAGAAGTGGCATTTTTGGCTACGCAAGGGCGTTCACACAGGGTGTCGACTTGGGGCTTTCACGATGTAGACTAGGACTGGGTTGTTTTGTTTTTTCCAACGGAAGTGATGTCGCGTTATGCATGTGCATTCAATGGGCTGGTGTAACTGTGAATACGGCGGAAATTGTAGATGTCTTGAATATAGGGTGCTGGCTATGGAAACACCGTCGGCTCGGTACATCTCACTCACCGGGTGGGCGCCAGGTAAGGCTTCGCCTGCGGAGTGATCCATGAAATGCACGTGGCCCTCGTCCAGTAGGCCTACCTCACCCAAGATCTTATCGTTGTATTTTGCCCACCATAACAGTGGGGTCAATCTCTACCGGCTACTCAACGTCGGTGTGCATTGGTGACGCTTCAACTGACTTCAGCGTTTGCAGTGGTGTTCACATTACTTACATTCCCGGTTCGCCGCTGGCCAATCGACTGCACTTTGGTGGCTCTGTGAATCATCTGGCTGCTGAAACGGCTGTGTACATATCGTACAGCTATGGTTTATGGTGGCGTAAATCAGAAAATGGCTTCGAGCAGCTAGTTCCTTTTAAGATCTTGGCGGGTGACATAGTGTCTGCTGAAACATTCAGATCGCTGGCTAGCAATCTATTTTGATACAAACGCTTCAGACTGATCTAAACTCGTTCCGTTTCTCAAATGGTCATCGTCCTTTGATCGGAAATGACGCGCTTGTACAGTCGGGTTGTAATAGAGGAAGGGGATGTTCGGGTACAAGAGGGCCTGTTTTGGCGATCTAGGGACCATCCTTGGTCGAAATGTGTTGTGCGTGATGTCGGCTTGAGTCTCGTTCTTGGGAACTTTATGACTGATAATGTTATCAGATCTTTCATGTTGTGTCTGCTGGCCTTATTGTGCACATGCGTAGATGTCATAGACACCTGTTGTTGAAAATGTTGGTGATAGGTGGGCCATACTTGAAATATACGCCAAATTTGGCGTGCATGGTGTCCTGTTGAAACTCTCGTTATGTAGAATAAGATCGAGGGAAGATCCGCTGTACACACAAACCCACTTGTACCTAGCCCAATGTCTTAGCGCCTTGACACAGTCAGGTGAGAGTTGAAAAACAAGCATATTGCGTATTCCACATTTTATTATCTCTTCCATCACATCACACGCAACCTTGAGGAAGGGGGGCGTTGGGCGTATTTACAATTCACGTATGCTCTGGTCCAGTCAAAAGCTGCCCTTGAGAAACTGCCTTTGTGTTGCGTCAATCTTCGGTCATGTTCGCTGTTGGTCGTTAGACGAATTGTCATCCGGCCGTTCGCTCTGGTACACCCTAATCTTCTTCGGGCAGTCCAGGCTGTTATTGCGTTAGACGCCTCTTCAGCCATCGTCAGCTCCAGAAATGGCTGGAGGACAATCAGTATTATTCCAAGATGGTAAAGACATGGGGCGTCCCTTAAGATAAACAATCACGGATACGGACTTCTAAATTCAAAACAACACGACGGGACGGCATACATTGTATACGGCACGTACGCCTGTCTCTCAATTCTATCCAATATGGGAGTATTTAGAGAGGACATGATGTCGCGAATGTGATTCGGATCTCCTAATAACAATACCAGTATGGCTGGTCTTCGTTATGACAGAACTACTCTATGTCATAGTGCGGCTTTATCAGACGAACAATGACCTTGGATATTATGGCGCTTTGATATTACAAAACAATGGTGTATTTCCATCTAATATTGTTTTACTTTTGTGAATCGGACATCCAGTGAACAGCCGGTGTCCATAAAGATTTGCAGCGTGCATAATCAAAATACCTTATTCACACGAGACTATTAGAAAAATGATCCAAGTAGGCATAAAGTAGCAATAAAGCACATCCACGCAGAAGCCACTAACACAACCATGCAGAAGCACTTACACAACCACGCAGAAGCACTAACACATCCATGGGAAAGCATTAACACATTCATTTAGAAGCACTAACACAACCATGCAGAACAACTAACACAAACATGCAGAAGCACTAACACATCCATGCAGAAGCACCAACACAACCATACAGAAACACTAACACAATCATGCAGAACAACTAATACAACCATGCAGAAGCTCCAACACAACCATACAGAAACATTAACACAACCATGCAGAAGCAGTAAGACAACCATGCAGAAGAACTAATACAACCATGCACAAGCACTAACACAAACACGCAGCAGCACAAACACAACCATGCAGAAGTACTAACATATCCATGCAGAAGCACTAACATATTCATGCAGACGCACAAAACAACCATGCAGAAGCACTAACACAACCATGCAGAAGCACAAAACAACCATGCAGAAGCACTAACACAACCATGCAGAAGCACAAAACAACCATGCAGAAGCACTAACACAACCATGCAGAAGCACTAACACATCCATGCAGAAGAACTTACACAACCATGGAAAAGCGCTAACACAACCATGCAGAAGCACAAAACAACCATGCAGAAGCACTAACACAACCATGCAGAAGCACAAAACAACCATGCAGAAGCACTAACACAACCATGCAGAAGCACTAACACATCCATGCAGAAGAACTTACACAACCATGGAAAAGCACTAACACGACCATGCAGAAGCACTTGTACAACCATGCAGAAGCACTAACATAGCCATGCAGAAGCACTAACACAACCATGCAGAAGAACTAATACAATCATGCGGAAGCACTAACAGAATCATGCGGAAGCACTAACACAACCATGCAGAAGCACCATCTGATGACTTCTTACAGGAGAGAGTGTCAAAAGCTATCAATTTCACGCTGACAAGACACCAGGAATGTTTCTATAATCGTCAAATTCGCAAAGGCCTGATTGTACCAGTACGCCTGGTCTTCGTTATGACAGAACTACTCTATGTCATGGTGCGGCTTCATCAGACGAATAATGACTTTGGATATTATGGCGCTTTGATATTACAAAACAACGGTGCATTTCCATCTAATATGGTTTTACTTTTGTGAATCGGACATCCAATGAACAAACGACCTGGAAATGGCATTACGATGCAGGAATGGTTATTATTGTCTCGCATGCTATTTAGCAGATCCGCTACTTCGCAAATAATTTCTAAAATCAGTGATATTTAGAAAGGGGCGTGCTACTTTGAAGATAATTTCTAGGATTACTGCTAGTTAGCACTTTGACTTGCCTGTTCTCAAATGAAATATATTGTATAATTAGCACAAATGCTAAATATTCAATATTTCTTTCTAAATTGCAGCCAGAAGAAATATTGATGATAACTCGCAAACGCAAATTGTCGGACTGCCTCTCCCGAAAGAAAATATATTGTATAATTAGCACAAATGCTAAATATTGAATATTTCTTCTAAATTGCAGCCATGATAAATATTGAATATTTCTTCTAAATTGCAGCCATGATAAATATTGAATATTTCTTCTAAATCGCAGCTCCAAATTGTCCGATTGCCTCTCCTTAAAGAAAATATATTGTATAATTAGCACAAATGCTACATATTTTCAATATTGCAAGGACTGGTGATTAAGGAGGTTTAAGGCAGTCCTACCCCCTATTTGCTGGTCTGTGCAACTCCTCTGACAATAACAGGGAGTATTCTATCGTTCTTCCTGGTTAAACAACGCGCATGCGCTGTTATGTAAGGATTTTTAAGACAGTCGCAAGTACATTTTCATGTGTGGTCTGTGCAACTCCACTCAGACAATAACAGATTATTCTATCGTTCTTCCTGGTTAAACAACGCGCATGTGCTGGTATATAGACTGTTTAACCCTATCTGGCCTGGGCTTTTGGGGACCTGTCGTGGCCTAGAGGGGGGGGGGGCGGAATGCTCCCCCCCCCTAATTATTTTTCTGACCCCTTTAGCTAGGGGGCCGAAAACTTACCACACTACAGTCACGGTGACGTCATTTTATAGTAGATTATAAATGTGCTAAATATTGAATATATTGTCTTTCCCAGACGCCAGCTACATATTTAAGTGCGAATCTTTTCTAATTATATGATATTATAAAGGTGCTAAATATTGAATATATTGTCTTTTCCCAGACGCCAGATAGATACTTAACTGCGAATCTCTTCTAATTATATGATATTATCAAAGTGCTCAATATTGAATATATTGTCTGTTCTCAGACGCCAGCTACATATTTAACTGCGAATCTTTTCTAATTATATGATATTATCAAAGAGCTAAATATTGAATATATTGTCTTTCCCAGACGCCAGCTACATATTTAACTGCGAATCTTTTCTAATTATATGATATTATAAAGGTGCTAAATATTGAATATATTGTCTTTTCCCAGACGCCAGATAGATACTTAACTGCGAATCTCTTCTAATTAGATGATATTATCAAAGTGCTAAATATTCAATATTTTGTCTGCTCTCAAGCGTCACCTACATATTTAAATGCGAATATATTCTAATTAGATGATATTATAAAGGTGCTAAATATTGAATATATTGTCCTTTCTCCGACACGGTGTTACAGATATTTTGATGCGAATCTCTTCTAATTATATTAGATTATAAAAGTGTTAAATATTGAATATATTGTCTTTTCTCCGAAAAGGGTCTTGTGGATATTTAACTGCGAATCTCTTCTAATTATATGATATTATCAAAGTGCTAAATATTGAATATATTGTCTTCCCCAGACGCCAGCTTCATATTTAACTGCGAATCTTTTCTAATTATATGATATTATAAAGGTGCTAAATATTGAATATATTGTCTTTTCCCAGACGCCAGGTAGATACTTAACTGCGAATCTCTTCTAATTACATGATATTATCAAAGTGCTAAATATTCAATATATTGTCTGCTCTCAAACGTCACTTATATATTTAAATACGAATATATTCTAATTAGATGATAATATAGAGGTGCTAAATATTGAATATATTGTCCTTTCTCCGACACGGTGTTACAGATATTTTGATGCGAATCTCTTCTAATTATAGTAGATTATAAAAGTGCTAAATATCGAATATATTGTCTTTTCTCCGAAAAGGGTCTTGTGGATATTTAACTGCGAATCTCTTCTATTTAGTATAGATTATAAAAGTGCTAAATATTGAATATATTGTCTTTTCTCAGATGCCAGCTACATATTTGGGTGCGAATCTTTTCTAATTATATGATATTATAAAGGTGCTAAATATTGAATATATTGTCTTTTCCCAGACGCCAGATAGATACTTAACTGCGAATCTCTTCTAATTAGATGATATTATCAAAGTGCTAAATATTCAATATATTGTCTGTTCTCAGACGTCAGCTACATATTTATGTGCGAATCTATTATAATTAGATAATATTATAAAGGTGCTAAATATTGAATATATTGTTCTTTCTCCGACACGGTGTTACAGATATTTTAATGCAAATCTCTTCTAATTATAGTAGATTATAAAAGTGCTAAATATTGACTATATTGTCTTTTCTCTGAAAAGACTCTCGTGGATATTTAACTGCGAATCTCTTCTATTTAGTATAGATTATAAAAAGTGCTAAATATTGAATATATTGTCTTTCCCAGACGCCAGCTATATATTTAAGTGCGAATCTTTTCTAATTAGATGATATTATAAAGGTGCTAAATATTGAATATATTGTCTTTTCTCAGACGCCAGCTAGATATTTATCTGCGAATCTCTTCTAATTAGATGATATTATCAAAGTGCTAAATATTCAATATATTGTCTGTTCTCAGACGTCAGCTACATATCTATGTGCGAATCTATTCTAATTAGATAATATTATAAAGGTGCTAAATATTGAATATATTGTCCTTTCTCCGACACAGTGTTACAGATATTTTAATGCGAATATATTCTAATTAGACTAGATTATAAAAGTGCTAAATATTAAATATAGATGATATTAAAGTAACCCACTTTTCTGCCTACTGCGGAGTTTAGCAAAAATATCTGCACAATATTGCCAAGTATGCTATATAGCACCATGTTAAAGCATAGGAAATTTGAAAAGTATCTAAAAAAACGTCAATCCTGCACCTAACTCGGAAATGGGCGCTTCCCGATATCGGTCTTTATTGTGATCTAGGATAGAAATACCCCTGGTTTTAGCGAAGATGTTCTGGCCCTCGCCTGTGGTGGTGATAGTGTTTACATAAGAAAACTGCTACGTTATTGAAGGCAAAACTTAATTTCAATTCTATGATTTTTGTTTTGTTTTATACTGTGAACGCTCACAGTTGAAAGTGACATAAAATAGCGTCGACAGACGTTTGAATTGGGGCTTCCCTCCGAAAAAGTTCTAAATTTTTGCATTCATTTTAGGGTCGATACTTCATCGATTCATCGATAGATTAACATGGGATCAGCCAACCTTGGCGCCATCTCGAGCAGAAAAATAACAGAACTTGGAGTCACGCCCTTTAATAATTGGTCAATTGATTGGTTAACATTGGCAAGCTGAATTTCAGTACAAACATAGAGAATACACTGAAAAAATACTGGTTTCTATGTGGGCACTATCGCAGAAAACTCATCTTCAATAAGGTAGTCATATAAGATTATCTTTAGGCTGCAATATCGTAAAATTTACTCACTTTTGTTCAATCGAACGTAGGTGATCTAATCTCTGATTTGTTTATTTTTGGCTGTCAATCAGAAGTGTATCTCATTCTCAACAATGTATCTCATTCTCAACGGCAGAGAAACAGAAAAGTCACACTCTGTCTTTCAAGCATTGTTCAAGCCTTCGTGTAGCTGAAAAACCTTGTGTGTAAACCCATTGTTGCCCCAGTTGTATGCATTGTCTACCAATCCTAACCTGAAATATGGACTCATTTTAACTCGGATTGTTTAATACTTTGTGACATTTCGAATCAAATTATATTTTTATGTTATACCATGGCAGATGTAGTGATATTGAAAACATTATGGTTCAAGGTGTCAAATTTCAAGGTATAATATTTTTGTTATGTTAAAATGTCTACAAATTTTCATTGGTTGATCGCATCACGTATTGCCAGTCATTTGCGTCAGAACTGGTCAGCTAACAAACGGATGCAAGGTGGCTGTCAGTCAAGTGGCAGACAGGCCTAGACTTGTCTCGCGAACAGCCGATTTTGTTCAGTGTTAATTGTTAAGTGTCGATTAACAGTAAATGTTTAGCCTAATTATGTGGGAGAGAAGAACGTTTAAGTG
>JAVTVY010036292.1:0-16013 GCA_036873755.1 Hanleya hanleyi | reverse complement strand
GGAGTTTGACTGGAACTTATACACGTCAGGAGGCTATAGCTGTGATTGTGAATCGTCGAACTTTATCTATACACCATGCAAACATATTGTGACTGGTGACCTTGATGTGGTGAGTGATAAGGATCTGAAATTACTCCTGATGAAAGGACCTAAATATAGAGAGCTAAGAAGAATAAATCTGAAGGCGGACCAGAAGATAGTCCTGACTGCATTAGAACAGTACGTTATTGATTGGTCTAAGCGAGAAAAAGTTGAACCTACAGTACTCGCTGATTGGCTGGACCTCACCAAGAGCAAGGTCGTTGAAACAATCCGCCATATTGATAGAAGTACTCTTCCCCAAGCAAAACAAGTACTGAGAAACCTCAATTCGCAAGAAGTTCTAGAAAATCTCCAGAGTAAATTCGTCATAGTCCCAGCAGACAAAGCTCCGAATAATATAATATTCATATGTAAATATTACTATTACCAGGTGCTGGTTAAAGAATTGAGTGCAGACATATCTTCATCAAATACGTCTACTTACTCCCAAACTGCATTTACTCTGGAAGATTTATTTAACAATCACAAAAAGTTTCTCATGGAAAGAGGTATTTGTCTTCCAACCAATCATAACGACATACCAAAAATTTACTGGACTCCCAAAATGCATAAATCACCATACAAAGCTAGATTCATAGCTGGTTCTAGAAGCTGCACCACCAAGCTTCTTTCAACCCTATTGACGAGGGCCCTTCAGGAGGTAAAAGCATTTTGGGAAAGGTATTGCGCCACTATTTCTAAGAACTCTGCCGTTGAATGTATGTGGATATTGAAAAACTCAAAAATGTCTTACGGAAGAACTTGATGCTAAAGGTCACATACCGTACAGACATGTATCCACATGGGATTTCTCGACTCTCTATACTACAATCCCTCATCAGGACCTTATTGACCGTCTAAGTTCATTAATAGTATCTGTGCTCAAGAAAACTGATCGTAGATATATTAATGTCGGAAGCCATAAAGCATTCTTTAGCTCGACTACATACAACAGATATCATTCATGGGATGTTTCTTTGTTTATAGAGTTGCTTGAATTTCTCATTAAAAATATCTATGTGAAATTTGGCAACACAATATATCAGCAGCATATAGATATTCCAATGGGTACTAATTGTGCACCCCTGTTGGCTGACCTGTATCTGTTCTCTGATGAATATGACTATATGCAGGCGCTTTCAAAAACCGATCCATTCAAAGCCCGTTCTTTCTCATTCACCAAACGCTATATAGACGATCTTCTCGCTGTGGATAATCGCTATATAAATGACGCAGTGAAGGATATATATCCACCTTCACTGGATTTGAAGGAAACTACAGATAGCCCTACAGGCACATCTTATTTAGATCTCTATATCTATAAAAATGAAGCGGGCATTCTCTCTCGTCGACTTTATGACAAAGAGATGATTACAATTTCGACATCGTAAACTATCCCTTTCTGGATAGTAATATTCCAGTGGGACCTGCATATGGCGTATACATATCTCGCTTAGTAGCATTTGCTAGATCCTGTGTTAAATGTGATGATTTTAATCAACGTCACAAAACATTGTTGCAGAAACTTATAAACAGGGCTATTCCACCAAGCGCCTCCACTCAAAGTTTCTCAAATTTGGCGATACATGCTGATAGCAAAATACGAACGTAGCGTGCAAGATCTATGGCGCTACGTTTCGTAACTTGTGTCTAATTCCGCTTAACCCGGGGCTAGGGGCCGTATGAACCCATGTACTTCAAGATCCTCATGTTACTCATATGAACAGTCACAATCAAAGCGTGACTGAGATACATCATTCTTTAGATGACGACTTTACAACGAATATTATGGATTAAGAATACTGATCAGCGATACGGATTTTATATTTTTGGAACATCATGATGTCTTGCCGGCTTCATTGAAAACTGTTGACCGCTTCTCTCTTGCAGGAAACAAGCCTATGTTTTGTATACTATGATTGTTGTTTTTTTAATTTGGTGCTAATACTGTTATATGGAATATGGAATAGGTCTTTGGATTATGGACGCGGATATTCTCTAATGGACGACGGCTGGATTATGAATGACGGACTAGACGCTTGTAATTGATGGCCCTGGAGGAGCGGGGATACCTCACTGGACCCAATCGGTCCACTAGGGGCCCCTGAAGATTGCCGGAGAATTTCCCCCGGCTCCCCACGTATTTGGGATTAATTTCTGTCCGCGGAGACAGACCGCATCACCACCAGACCGCATCACCGCGGAAGAATTCGAGGTCAAATGTTGCCGGAACTATAGTGAACTTTGCGAGGAGCTCTCTTGTGTTGGAGGTAGTTTTTGGTCTCTTGAGCTGGTGGCTCCCCCTGTCGGAACTCCCCGTGACCTCCCCAAGAGTTATCTCCCCCGGCAAACTATGGTCGAATATGCTTGCTATATACTACTCATATATAGCTCCTGCCAAACGCATATCTTTTCTACAGATGTTTTAAAATAGTATACTTTTCAGTAAAATGAAACTTTGCTTCCTTGACAATTTCGAATTCACTAATTGATCAGGTTTATAAATTGCAGAAAAAATAATAAACACATGTTCTCTATTATTGTGGTGAATTTTGTGCGAAACGGGGCGCTTTTTGGTTACGGGCGCTTTTACGTGGAAATCATGATAACGCTGTCAGAACTGTGTAGAACGTTCTCATCGGCGAAAGAGTTACAGAAAACTGGTACCAATTTGAGAGAGGAAGCAGGACAATTTAATGTGATCTGAGATGTTGAAGGATGTCTATCTAAGGTAGTATGTTTTATCGGTCATAGACCCATATGGCATGTTCACGTCGGAGAGACACAACGCTGTCTGAGAGTGCTCTCATCTTGAAACGGGTGATATAGAAGGCTGGGAGGGAAGACGACAAGGGAGCATCATCACAAGACCGGTTAAAACTGCTGGGAAGCAGACGTACCCAAGTTGGGGGAACGAACCGACCTAGAAGGGTGTTGTATCTATGCTATGTGAAATACAGTATTTATACTGATTTAACAATGGTTTTTACCAGAGACCAGAACAACACACAACATGTCTGCCAACTCGTTCACTGTATGTACATGTTCATCCGGGTACATTGTTTGTAAATACAATTTTAGATACGCGCGTAGTGCGGACACAGACTATACTACATCCCTCCTTGTTTCAGACTGAGTCATATTCTTGGCTTATTTCGAACACTCTGGCAGAATTATAATAAAAACATTTCCATAACTGTTGACGCCTGATGCGTCTTAACTGAACGACTGAAAACGGTAACCGCATATGAACTGTCTGTATACTGATATTTGATATCAGATTGAATGTCCATGATATGAGTCCAGTATTCATAGTTCATATAATTAACATTAAAATAGCACATTGGCTAACTATCAATAAACGAAATGTTCACATACACTTTCTCGTGTATCCAATTCGATGTATTAATATGTTAATAATGAATAAACTTGAATGTAATGTCACATTTGGTCTTGCGTTATCTTTTCAATCTTAAACTTAATATTTGGGAGTTCAAAATATACTATGATATTTAACGCAGATGAACAAGTTATATGAACAGTTAGTATCTGACAGTCAGCCAGGATTGTTGGGACTCGCCCGATCTACCCGATCTGGTCCGTTGACAAACTTCGTTGTTTGCAACACGTGGCACGTTATCATTCGCACACAACACAGGGTTATCATCATCGTCATCAGATTCGTCCTCTCAGACAAACTGCTGAATTTTAGTGGCGTCGCCATGATACAGTTTCAGCTGAGATGAATTCCGTTTACGCGTCTCACTATTTCAATTGTTACTAATGATTGCATTGCCACATTTCTTCACAACCGTATATGGCATCTGCTCAAATGCGGTTGACAGTTTGTTTGTCTTCCTTTGACACAGGAGGACAGTTTCTCCCGGTCTGAGCTGATGCACTTTATCTCTACGTTTTGCATCGGCGTACTGTTTTCCCTTCTGTTTACGCGTTGCGTCGCGAACGCGCACATCACATTCCTCTTCTTTTGACGGACGGATTGGCAGATTTGTCCGGATTTGTCGGTTAAAAAGAAGCTCTGATAGACTCTTTCCAGTGACTATGTGTGGCGTACTGCGATACGCGAGAAGGAATCGATTGATTTCTTTCCCCCAGACTTTTCCCTCGGTCTCACTGGCTCGAATGGATTTGAGTAAAGTGCGGTTTAATCTCTCCACTTCACCATTTGCCTGTGACCAATATGGAATGACATTTTTCAGTTTGATACCATTTTGCTTCAGATAGCTTTTGTGTTCCTCTGACACGAATTGTGAACCATTATCTGCGGTTATCTGCTCTGGCAAACCATGCCTCGCGAACACCGCATCTAGCCAGTTGATAATCGTTCCAGACTTACAGTTTTCATGATCGCGATTTCAGGATAGCGCGAGTAGTAGTCCACTAGAGCTACTACGTAGTCACCACTTGGAAATGGTCCGAGAATGCTCCACGAAGGACTACCGAATCAACAACAGTGCGTTCCTCGAACACAGTCCGGTAGTGTGGTGGGCATTCCCATTTCCTAGAATGTTGAGCTGCTGAATGCACCGTTCTAAGCTCTGCGACAACCGAAGATGCTTCTGCGATTTCGTCGTATGACATCGCTGTCGGGATAGCACTTTTCGCTATGTAGTTTACATACTCGACATTGGTTTTCTGTTTTACTGTTGGAACAGACAGACGCGATAATACATCAGCCGCGTTCTCTGGTCCAGGCCGATACACTGTCTTGAACGTGTATGGCTGAAGTCGGAGGACCCACCTTTCAATCCTCGCTGATGGTCGCGATTTGGCAGAGTAAATTACTTCCAGTGGTTTGTGGTCAGTTATCATCTCGAACTCGAGACCATATAAGTACAGATGACAGCGTTCACAGCCCCAGACCACAGAGGATGACTCCTTTTACGTTTGGCTGTATCGCTTTTCGACGTCAGTTAATGCCTTACTGGCGTAGAGTACCGGTTGATAATCTCCAGATTCTTGGTGCTGAACCAAGATTGCCCCAAGTCCTACTGGACTGGCATCCACGATGAGTTGCGTTTTAGCATCAGGATTGTAGTAGGCTAACACAGTGTCACTGAACAGCAATGTTTTCAATTTGTCGAACGCACATTGTTGTGCCTTCCCCCATTTCCATGGCTCACTGGCACAGGTCAGTTTACGTAAAGGATCTGTGACGGTCGAGAAATCTGGGATGAATTTTGAACAATAATCCACCAAGCCCAGAAAACTGCGCGATTCAGTTACATTCTGTGGCTCACGTGTAGCTCTGATTGCTTCAACTTTGGATTCTTCCGGTGAGATTCCCCGTTTGGACAACACATGGCCCATGAACACGAGACGATCCATCCCGAACTTTTCCGGCTTCAGGGTAATGTGTCTGTCCTTCAGCCGTTGGAGAACCTTTTCCAAACGTGCATCATGCTCACTTTGATCCTTTCCAAAAACAATCAGGTCATCTGATATGTTTCTCACGCCTTCACATCATTCTAGCATTGACTGATCACATGTTGGTACATTTCGGGTGCGGCGGATATCCCAAACAGGAGTTTTTTGTAACAAATTAATCCCTTGTGACTTACAAACGTTGTGATATTTCTCGACTCTTCTTCTAATTCAATCTTGTGGTATCCCCACTTAAGATCTAGCTTGGAAAAAACAGTCGTCCCATTCATTTCATGTAGTACATCATCAACAGTTGGAATGGGGTGGCGTTGTCGCACAACGGCTTCGTTTGCTCGGCGCATGTCGACGCAAATTCTCACATCACCATCTGGTTTTGGAACCACTACCAGCGGCGATACCCAATCTGTTGGACCAGATACGGGTTTAATAACGTCCAGTTCCAGGAGTTGATTTAATTTCTCCTCCACTTTGCCGCGTACAAGATATGGCAAACGGCGTACCGGTTGTGCTACGGGTTTCACATCAGGGTTAATATGGAGTGTCAACTGGTAATCCGTCAGTGTACCCAGTCCGTGGAAGCATTCACTATACTTTGACTTCAGCACCTTGTAGTTGTCACGTATAACGTTGATCTCCGGACCCAGTTTCAGAATTCCCAACTCTAAGGCCGTCTTCCTGCCGAGTAAAGACACGTTTTTCCCCGACGCGATAAGAATTTCTGCATCTACACAGTTTTCCCTAGTACATTTTCCCAATAGCGATAATGGTGAACTTGAACTGTACGGAAACACGCGTTTGTCACAGATCTCCAATTTTGTGCCAGTCTTGGAGATTTTCGTCCAAGCCATTTCACCAATAATGTTAAGCTCGCTCCGGAATCGATCAGCATTGGCACAGGTACGGATGAAATCTCTACCGATATATGACCATCTATGTCCGCACTATCATACAGAATGAAGACATATTCTTCTTCCACCTGGGCCACATAATTTGCATGTGCCTTTGTGTCATAACCTGATTTACTGTTGTTTTGATTGTGCAGCTTTGTCTTGCACATTTTCTCAAAATGTCCGAGCAGATTAAATCGGTGGCACCGTTGATCTGTGGATACTGTACAGTCTCTGGCTTGATGGGACGTTTGGCCAAAACGGAAACAACGGTTATAAAATCGTTTACCATTCTGGTTTTGTTTCCGAACTTGTTAGACTTTTTGGAATAACTAGGTCAATATTGCTGACTTGGATGGGCAAATCGAGTTGAACCATTGTTTTGGTGACCCCGGGTGGCCAATCGAGTAGGCCCAAGTGCTGATTGTGTTGGGTCCCTTTGATTTACCCAAAGATATGGCATTAATTTCCGCCGCTAACTTGCTTGCCGGGCTTTTTTGTCATTGTGTACACATTGATTTTATGAGCTGCGATTTTTCAGCATTTCTGATACATCATGATGCTGCATCATTCTTTAGATGACGACTTTACGACGAATATTATGGATTGATGTCTTGCCGGCATCATTGAAAACTGTTGACCGCTTCTCTCTTGCAGGAAACAAGCCTATGTTTATGTATACTATGATTGTCTTTTTGAATTTGGTGCTAATACTGTTATATGGAATATGGAATAGGTCTTTGGATTATGGACGCGGATATTCTCTAATGGACGACGGCTGGATTATGAATGACGGACTAGACGCTTGTAATTTCAATTTTGGATGCATGTTGCTCTGCTACTTCAAATGATCTAGCAATAGACAAAACTTTGTCTAGAGTGAGTTCAGGCTCGCGCAAAAATCGTCTCCGAAGACGTGCTGATTTACACTGATCGACGACTTTATCCGGAATTAAATCATGTCGCCAATCCCCATAATCACAGGTTTGGGCGAGGGATCTTAATCTAGTTACATATGAGTCAATTTTCTCACTTTCTGTGGGTTCTGTACGCCGAAACACGTGCCGCTCATTCGGAATGTTCTTTTTAGGTCGAAAATATCCAGTCAGCTTTCCTACTGCTGTGACAAAATCAGTTCCCGTATCAGGCAAAGTCTCAAATATGTCTTGAAATCGGTACCGGCCAGATGTAATAAGACTGCACGTTTCTGTTTGTCATCTTCCATGCCCGTTGCCAGGGTGTAATATACGAAACTTTTCCGCCATTTCTCCCAGCGCTGGGCCAGGCTGGTTTGGTCACCATGGACATCAAACGGCACAACTGCAGGCATATCCAGAATTTTCGACATCCTCGTCGCCACTTGTTGTATCTATGCTATGTGAAATATAGTATTAATTCTGATTTAATAATGGTTTTCACAACACACAAAATGTCTGCCAACTTGTTCACTGGCATCAGATCACAATTAATCACTTCCGGGTCAGTGCCCACGACCTACATTGTTTAGAAATTTGAGAGCAGATCTTTATGGATTTTATGAGCTGCGTTTTTTCAGCATTTCTGATACATCTGATATTTCAACTTGCAGATGAGTCTTCAAACTGTACTTCCTGGTGTTGATTTGGGCCACTTTGGAAAAAGCATGCTGGATGAAGACATGATCAGTGAAGGGTGAGAAGGCTCCCTGTTTACAAATTGAATGACATTCTGTAGCACCAATCAGCTGTCAGTGGCGGTAATTTGAAATTTCCATGGTCAGCATCTGTCAAGACTTCCACTGGTAATGTCCCACAAGGTAAATATTGACATGCCAGGTGGATTTATGCATTGTGAATTTTCTGGATTTTTGCCGATTTTTAACGCTAATACATAACAAGTAACGAAATTAATAGTAGGCTGATGCCGTACTTGACATTTTCACATTTGACCAGAGAACTTTAAATCGTCACTGTGGCTACAGTTTTTACTGGATCAGCCCAATTTTTTCCATGCTGACTCATGAACAACGTACAATTATTAGGGTTGTTTCAAATTTATGTTATTAAATTATTAATAAAATAAAATAATTTTTTTAATTATTAAAATTATTTTTTTTCTTGCTAAATGTGGTTGAAATAAATATCATACTGATAATGCTGGGTAACATCTCTTGTATTGTTATGCCATTTCTGCGACAAAATTGAGACCTTTTGGAGCAAAAATAGGTAAAAAATGACTGATTTGTCAGTACTAGGGCCAAATAGTCAATGCCAAATATGACGAGGTTCATTTAACACAGCTGGTAATTATGAGCAAATTAACTTTCAAGATACAATAAAATGTAAATGGAAGAAAGGAAATTCACATAGATACAATTTCATGCTTTTTTCAAAATCTCAACCTCAGTTCAAATCTTCAATGCTTCACATCATTTATGCATTAATTCACTTTATATCAGTCTAAAACCACATGAAATTAATAATAATCATATCACCTGTAAAAACTCAGATGTTTGTTCCACACACAAAGAATTTCCAAAATGCCTTTTGCATTTGTAACTTTAATGAGACAAATAAAATCTGATTAACTGAGTCAACAATTAATCTGACTGTTGATGGTTTCACATTGTTGTGTGTTTATTGTCAGTCACATTTGCATTATAGCAAATACTTTCTCTTCATTCCATTTCCACTATCTCCAGGATTATAAGTTTGTAATCCTCTTTCATATTCATATCAGAGATCTTGTGGGTAGCAAGGAACATGGATTACAGGCACCAAATATTAGCAAGCCCCATGCAACCCCCTCCCCCCCCCACACACATCAACTCTGGGAATTTCGCACAGTGTGACTCAGACGTATGGCCTCCAACTCTGTTGGAAGATAGGCCTTTCTCGCTGTAAGTTGCCACTTTAATCTTTCACCAAACAGTTAACAGTTTAAGTGAGGCAACTTCCAGCTGTCCTCATCTTTCATGGTTGTTAATGTAGCAGAGATCAGCAAATGACCATCAGATATGTTGTCATTGAATTTTATTCCTTTTTTTCTTCTATGTTGTGTTTTGACAAGTGTTGCCTGTTTGCAGACATTGCATTCATGGACTTTAAATCTGACACAGAATATATTCCTCAATGTTATTTAGGAGTTTTCTCAGTAATAATAACTGTTTACAAGTAATATGTGCATCTTTCTAATTACTGCCAGCAAGATCTTGATGAGATGTAGATCCATCCAATTGAACTGACATATATTCTCTATATGGAGTTGTGTATACCATGAACACCTCTATGTTATATTTTGGTATGTGTTGTGTACACATTTGTGTATATTGCTGTCACTTATTACAGGATTAAACATGTCTTTGATCTTTGTATCAACATCAAATTTTAATCACATTTGATAGATTACTGGGATGACCCACTGATTACATGGGGAAGTTATCCACTGCCATGAAGGAAATGTTTATCAAATGTAGTCTAAATGAGCAGCTTGTAAACAAAGTATGTTTTGTCACATTTTGAATTTAATTTTTCTTTATTTTTAAATTTTAATTTGAAAAATTTCATAAAAAATGAATTAAAATAATATAAAAATAATTTAAAATAGTGTTTAACATAATTAGTTAATGCTTTATACTTCTTTTTATAGCCAGAAGGATTGTCGACTTGGTGCTTTTTACCAGATGGAAAAATATGTACAGGTTAGTGAGATATTGTACTTTTTACTTGTACCTCAGTCTTAAGTAATATGTGGCAAACTGAGGGGAAATTATAAAGGGGGTACCCTTGGTATATAGGCTGTAAAATCTCTATCTGTGCATAGTTTTATCTGTGCATTCTCAAGATTGTTTGGGGATGGGTATGGTTTGTTCAGATGAGAGCATTCCTTATTTTAACAATGGTTCCATCCCTGACAGGCATCAGATCACAATTAATCACTTCCGGGTCAGTGCCCACGACCTACATTGTTTAGAAATTTGAGAGCAGATCTTTATGGATTTTATGAGCTGCGATTTTTCAGCATTTCTGATACATCTGATATTTCAACTTGCAGATGTACTTCCTGGTGTTGATTTGGGCCACTTTGGAAAAAGCATGGTGGATGAAGACATGATCAGTGAAGGGTGAGAAGGCTCCCTGTTTACAAATTGAATGACATTCTGTAGCACCAATCAGCTGTCAGTGGCGGTAATATGAAATTTCCATGGTCAACACCTGTCAAGACTTCCACTGGTAATGTCCCACAAGGTAAATATTGACATGCCAGGTGGATTTATGCATTGTGAATTTTCTGGATTTTTGCCGATTTTTAACGCTAATACATAACAAGTAACGAAATTAATAGTAGGCTGATGCCCACTGTATTCCAAGCACATGTTCATCCGGGTACATTGTAGGTAAATACAATTTTAGATACGCGCGTATTGCGGGCACGGACTATACTACAAAGGGAATACGTTCAAGGAGAAGCAGACGAATTCACGGTGGGGAGACGAGCCGACCTACTACAAGGTGAACAAGCGTATCTACGATGAGAAGACGAACTGCTATTTAGGACCATACGTACCTGTGAGGGAAAGACAGCATATCCACGGTGGGAAGCCACGACGCTTTCTGGGGACCACATACCTACCTTGGAGGGAAGTGAACCGCTATATCCGTAGCCTCGCTCCAACGTACGGGAGAAGGAAGGACGTCAAACCGCTATCCTTAGCTCCGCTCCAACGACATTCCATCGGACGAAAAGGGCCAGTGACCAGGCCGTCCCTATGATTAATTACCATGGAGAAAGGGCCAGCAGCCAGCGCCCTTTACACACCACTTGTATATAATAACTGTACATATTTACATCTTTACTCGCGGTCATCCTGTACATTTAACTGAATATTATTGCACAATATTTGACGCTATATCAGGCTAGAGTTCTCTCCCATAAAAAAAACGCAAAACGCGACCTCATCCCAGTAAATATTATTTTAAAAAAATATACGGCCGTTCTACAACACTTAATTTGTTATTTATTAATGAATAATTTCCCTTTCATTGTCAGCCCAAATTTAACAAGATCCGTCACATTCTTCAGCAGTTTTAGCGCTTTTGACTTTTACCTAATTCTAAACGGAAAACTGGGTCAGTTGTGGTTTCGTTAAAGCAAATAAAATGCAAGTAAAGTTGCTGATACTGTAATAGACGAAGAACGAAGCGGATCTTTTTAAATTTGGGCTGACAATGAAAGGAAATTATTCATTTAATAATAAAAATATGCGAGTTAAGTGTTGTAGAACGGCAGAATATTATTAAAAAATAATACTATACCTGAACGAAGTCGCGCGACCCCGTGGTCTCTCCCATCTTCTGTTTTTGTGTGGGAGAGAACTCTGGCCCTTGACAGGCAATCTCTCAGAAATTATCCGTCGTCTGGCGCGAAGGGTCATAGGAAGCTCGGACTATGGAAATGCCTGACCAGAGCATCTTCACAAGTCCAGGTAAATCCTAAATCCTCGCAGAGGATTTACCTGGACATTTTTGGTATTTCAAATGAGTTTCTGAGTCGACGCCTCTATTATACAATCTCGTACATTTCATCCACAGTGACTTGGATGGCAGGGGGTGTCTTCGTCGATGTTGTTGTTGTGATTATATAATTTATTTTTTTCAAGAATATAATTATTTCCCACCTTTTCATACACCACTATGACAGTAGATGTCATAAAAATGCTCAACTAGATCTCCATCTGTAATATCAAGTGCGGAAACTCCAATGTTAAAGAATACGCCACGAATCCCGATACACGGTCCGCGGTAATACATTCTCCACGATATGGCTGGTTTCCAGTAACTGATAAAAGACTTCCGAAGACTTTTGAAATCGAGCCCAAACGGCTTCGAATGCAGGAGAACATACCTCATGGCATTCTCCACGCCCGGTGAGTTTTCGCCTTAGTTCACGTCTGCTCATCCATTTACTGTTGGTTGTCTGCAGACACCCGAATGTACCCTCGTGTGCCGGGATTCGTGGCGAAAATCGGTATACGGCTTTAACATTGAAGTTTCCGCACTTGATATTACAGATGGAGATCTAGTTGAGGAGGGGTATGTAGATCGATGTAGGGCGTATAGAAAGCATTTGTATGACATCCACTGTCATTGTGGTGTATGAAAAGGTGGGAAATAATTATATTCTTGAAAAAAAATTATATAATCACAGCAACAGCAATATCGACGAAGACCCCCGCCTACCACCCAAGTCACTGTGATTTCATCCCCTGCGCTTGTTTTGAATTAGCATGTCGGTATCCCAAGCCTATGTTTTTTGCTTTGACTTCCGATGCCGATTTCAGCTTGACATCAAAGCAATTGCGCCCGGGATGTAATTCAAATCTGTCACATTTCATACCTTGCAGCGGATTGGCCTAATCAACTAGCTTAGCCCGTTCATTGAATGGGTTGATCTAGAGGAAACCCCATGATCTATTTATATCCAGAACACGTATGGCTAACTAACCAAGCCAGTGTATCGACCCTAACCGATAGATCGATACATTGGCTCGCGAGGATGGACTAGAGCGGCTGTGGGAGAGATGGGCTGCTCTTCGCCAATATTATATGTAATAATAACGACTTACTCACTTAATTTTAATCCGTACCGGTGTTTGTCAGCGAGCTGTGTGTATAGTAACACTATTAACTATCATTTTCACAATTTTATACTAGACCGAGTGTTTGGTGGTGGTGGTGAGGGAGTAGATTGCGAGCACATGCAGATAAGCACTGAAGAGAAAAGCTGGGGATGGATAGAAGACAAACTAATCGACTTCCATACTCAAATCTAACACAGGAAAACTAGGATGGATCCCAGAGCAAATGAATGGAATGGCAGCTCAAAAATTAGCAAACAAGAATTATTTTTAACTATCCATTTTGGAAACACCGAACCTCGAACTTTTTTGAATGCTGACGTGTTGATAATAATTAGATGAACTAATACGGGTACCATATATAAAAACGAAGCCTTTATCAGTGTCTTTGGTGTTTTGAAATTGGTTCTCTAGCGAATACATAAACTATGGTGTATAGTGGAAACCTGCTGGAGCGATCATTTCATATTCATTATTGAAGATAAATTTGTTTCTTCTCCCGTGTGTGATCCGTCACGATGGTCACCAGTATAAACAAATCAGTCAATTTCCGAAAAGTGCATTAAACATATTCGAGCTTCGTATCAATGTAACAGTCCCTTGCATGGGTGGAATTTGATATAGGCATACGGTAAATAATAAATAGATTAATTTAATCTTCATTTCTAGCTATAAGTTATTCAATATCATTGAGGGAAAATATCGATACAGACAATATAAACATAATACATCCACTGGGGCATTCAGGTTGATGTGCATCGATTTTTTAAAAAGTCCATTTGCATTATTGGTATTTTTGTCTCAAAGTATCCTCAATATATTCACACATCGTTCTCGACCCAAGATTCACTAGCTGCCTTCACCTTCAGTTACAACATGTTATTCATCCTGATATTTTTGTTGGTATTTATACTACCTGCAACGTTTGGTAAGTTTAATCTTTTTTCTGTTTATTGACCGCGCCACAGATTAAAACAAATTATACAAAAATAAATCGCTTATTTGGACCGTTAGTATATTTGCTCTTTTACCCAAATATAGGGATGAGGGCATTCCAACTGTGCATCTCAAGTGTACAATTTTATGTAACTTATTTAATTCGGTCCTAGAAGCCAACCGAAACTTTTAATGTTGCAATCTCCCCGTGTTGCAAATAACCCCGGTCTCCCTTAAGGTGTAATATACTCAGATATTACTCCAACTAAAATCAACATTGAGTTGTCTCCAAAAACTTGGACAAGCATGTATGGGTGTGTTAAATACACTGCACAGTGTTTCAAAAACATTATCTTCACGCAATACAGATCTAGAAAAGTTAATAGAACTGAGTTCGTTGGCTCAGTGTTACTTGGGATTTCTTCTTGTTTATTAAACACGACGTTTCGCTAAGTCTGCCCGTATCATTCTCAAGTCCCGGTAGAAACGTCGTGTTTAATAAAGAAGTTGAAATCAAGGAAATCCCAGCGTTCATACTTGTACTACTTCTAAACGTCAAACAGAATGACAATTCACATTTTCTAAGCTGTAAGTGTTACTTGTCACAAAGGTGACGAGAATCTGTCAATCGTTCCCAGTTGCATAAAAATTTTCATCAGTCAATTTAAAATAGAATGGAAAAATAGGCCCCTATTAGAGTAACAATATCCTACACGATGACAATATTACTATTCATTCTGAATTCTGTGCTGCAAATCTGACTGGTTCGAGAAAGTTTTTACTACCATTTACTTTTGAACTGCTTTACTTTCAATCACGCAAAACCATATTAGCCATGCATATCGTGTACTACATGAAAACAATAGCACCAGCCAGTTTCTAATAGAGAAGCGGTCCAGCTGATAATGACACCAACCAGAAAACACCTTCCCTGTCGTGAAATCCTTACCCCTGACAAGTATAATATCATCAGTGTATTATTTATGAAGCTGAAGATTGACAAAACATACATTATTATTTGCCAAATCGTAGCTATCGAATAAATGAATTTACTACATACTGGACAATATTTATAAGGGAAGGCGGGTGCAAATATTGAGACCAACACTTTTTCATGGTTTTGCTGGAGGATGTAACCTTCCAGAGACAGGTCAAGACTGATTGTTTACTAGTTAAGTGTCGACATTCATGTCTCCCTTGTCTTGAGATCACATGACCATGTCAACCAAACTGTCCTCTTTGTTTTGATACTAGGTACTGGTGGAGGTGAAGTAATCTATCTCGACAGGCAGAAAACATCTGCTAATTCAACAGGTGAGAATTTCATTATGTTTCCATACAGTGTTCTTGATGTTGTTGAGAGTTCAGTCTTGTCAATATAACAAGGCCGTGCTGTGTATTTGGCAAACTCCCTCTTTTGTTTACATCGCAAATGGTCAATTGTATACTGTAGAGGACCTAGCCGGCTTTCGGACCTAAATGATAATTACAAAATGAAATAGTACATATGAAAGACATTTTGGAAAACAGAACCATTTCTCTCTGTAGACATATGATACAAGTTCTAAACCTTTATTGTCTTTGAACAATAAATTATTCCATTTGGAACTAGTAACTCATTGTAGGATCAAACTTATTCGAGGTTCGCATCAATGTACTGAACATGTTGATTTGGGCGAAGTAAACATTAAGACCGAACTCGTATTCGTCAGAAGTTTACTAAAACAGTTTCCCACATACCATGCATGTGTAATGTGGGCAAATGGGTGGAAGGGCAAATTGACCTGAAGGGCAAATGGTCAGAAGGGCAAATATCCGAAGGGCAAATGTCCGAAGGGCAAATGTCCAGAAGGGCAAATGACCTAGATCCAATGTAACAGTTCCGTTTGGTGAAACTTGAAGTAGACGTTTCGCTAAGTCTGTCCTTAGCATTCTCAAGTGTGGAAACTTCGTGTTTAATAAAGAAGTTGAAATCCAGGAAATCTCAGCTTTCATATACTTGTACTACTTCTATATGTCAAACCGAATGACACTTCACAATTTCATTCAAAAGCTATAAGTGTTACTTGTCACAAAGCCATCGCATT
>JAVTVY010036291.1:0-17383 GCA_036873755.1 Hanleya hanleyi | reverse complement strand
CAGGGGCGTCGGAAGCGGGGGGGCCGGGGGGGCACGTGCCCCCCCAGATGAAAACCAGGGGGGGCACAAGTATGTTTGTGCCCCCCCAGATTTTGTAGTTGAAAACCCTTCCTGACCTGGTTCAAACAGCGAAGGAGATGGGCGGGGATGAGTTTTCGTCTCTGAAACGCGTGACGAGTATTCGAACATTGGTTGCTATACTGCAAAAGTTGCAAGTGAGACGGCGCATGATGTGTGAAGTAGAAAAGCTACTTCGCATTTACTTCCTTCTCTACGCTGAGACGCATCAAGACTTACCTACGCTCGAGCATGACCCAACAGCGCCTAAACAACGTAGTGATACTGCACATCCACAGGGACATGACGGAGCAGTTGGACTTGAAAGGGGTCGCGAAGTTATTTGCATCTGTAAATGAACGACGGGTCAATTTTTTTTGGAAAATTTGATTGATTCAGATCGAATTTGCACTGCTGGAAATTTGGACGAGTTGTTTATTTGACGGAAATGAAGACGGATTAGTATTCCTGTGTGTGTGTTAGCAGTTTTTTTTATTAATTTTATTTACCAAACTAGTATTGAAACAGTTGAAATATCTGAGAAAATATATGCGTTTTATTTGTCGGAAATCGCTCAAAACGCCCCTACGGCCGTCTAGAACCCAGGAGCTTCCTGGAAATTTGGACGAGCCGTTTATTTGACGGAAATGAAGACGGAATAATATTCCTGTGTGAGTGTTAGCAGTTTTTTATTAATTTTTTTTTACCAAACTAGTATTAAAACAGTTGAAATATCTGAGAAAATATATGCGTTTTATTTCTCGGAAATCGCTCAAAACGCTCCTACGGCCGTCTAGAACCCCGGAGCTTCCACCCTCGCCTAAAGTGCTGGGATAGTGCCCCACCAGTCAGAACTATCTTCCGACGCCACTGATATACGACGATCTGTCATTCGACCACAACATGAGCTGCAATGCATCGATTCAACCTATTGACGAATTGCGGAATGCAGTGATCTACGAACTGCTGTCAACTGATACTGAGTGATTGGTTCCTGGTGATTTACTGAACTGATCGATGAATACGATTATCGTAACTTACTCATCAAATCGTACTTATCAAATCGTACTGGTAATTGATAACGAAATGGACTGAATTCGTACTGTTGAACATTATTTGCAGAAGTGAATGATTGATATAATTTATGGACGCGCAGAAGTGTCCTCAATTCAATATTTCATCAACTGTTAACTGTGAACTGTTTATACTATCTATACTAGACTTAAACTGTCAAGCAAAAAGAATAGATTTATTCTGTGTTATTGAATTCAAGTAAATGTAATCACAACCATTTTTAAAATACATGCACCACCCAGATTGCGCCTCCTACAATAATGAATATGATTTGTGGACTGTCCCGACGAGAACTGGTACATCTCTCGCTCTTCAGCATCAAAGAAACAGGCCCCATCAAGTTTACCATCAGCAAGGCGGATACGGCCTATGTGGATTTAGCCCATACGTAGGCCTACTTGTATATGAAAGCCAAGATCTTCAATGGGGAATTATCTACGCTGCAACGGTGGACCCAGTGACTCGACCAACACGTGCCCTATCGGACCTGCATCGAAACGCTGGTATGGTACAACCGAGATGCCAATCCGGGGATGACCTACCCGTCTTTGCGGGTACACGCATCCAACGAGGCCATGGACTGGGGAACGTGCTCGGGAGCAGCGTCAAAACGTTCCGGGGTGAAAGTAGTCCAGTAAATCTAGCGCATTTTTGGGGTCAACCCACCACAAATTGCAACAGAATTTATTTCACTGCTATGCATTTCAGAAAGGTCCCCAGAGTAACATACTAAAAGTCTACAATCTCATATGCATGGGAAATATCTTAAATTTCAAGTTGAACTTTGAGGTATTTTTCGCGAAATTTCAGTGTTTATCTGTCTCTTGCTCCTATAAGAAAACTTTGTACTTGGTAGTAAGCGTGAAAGAAATGGGTCATTACTTACACTCATTCCATTCGTTATCATATCAAGGTTATACTCAGCCTAAAATAATACGCCTGAACGAAAATATTTATGAAGAAATTCAAAATGGCGGATGTATGGGGCCATCCTAAATCTGAACTTTTTACCATTTTCATGACAGTTCGGGTAATCTATCTGGGTTTTTTTTTAGCTGGACCCAAAACAAATTGCAACAAAATTTTTTTCACTGGTATGCATTTCTAATAGGTCCACAGAACAATATACTAAAAGTCTACTAAAATCTATTTGGGGAAGATACGATTTTTTCTAAAACAAAGATACACCATCATGCTTCATATAAGAATGTAGAAAATATTGGTTGGTCTCTGAATAAGGACAGGTTTATCATCCAGAAATCCAATAAGTACATGATGGTCTAGGATACATTATTCTATGGTGGTGAAAACATTTGCATTCCCCATGGATTTGCTCATAAAAGTAGATAGCAAAACGATAGTTCAGCACCAGGGTATATAATCATACATGGTAATATCCTGCCAGTTGGCATTATTTCCATTAGCATTGTTATCCGAAAGGGAACTGAGAAGCTGTGATATATTTTCTTTCAACCTATGACAATCAGACAATAGTTCCATTAACTTATAAAGATATAACTCTATTATCACAAGCACGTAGCCAGTGTCGGGTCCGACATTCAATAGTGTTTGTACTTTGCAGGAAAAAATGCAGCCTTGCCAATTATTAGAGAGAGAGAAATTAGATTCAACGTCGCGTTTAAGAAATAGTTCAGATATATAACGACAATCTGCCAAACTTTTATGATCCATCACAATTGTTTGTAAGACAAATGTTATTGATGAAAGAAGAATAATTATGCAGATCCTAATATATCATTTAATTATCAAACAAATAATACTTTGAATTATAGGCAAAGTTGACGGCATAACTTATCAAGTTTCATTCTAGATTCTGGTTCATGGTGACATTACTAGGGGAAGTGACTTTTCATACATATAGTTGATGTCTTTTATTATTATTCCTCATGAACACTGCCATAAGTTGAGGAATATTTCACAGCACTATCAATCCCAATACCAGTCTTCGCCAATGTCATTTTCAAAGGTCTGGGTTTGATGAGTTTGCACAGCTCAGTCGTTTGCATTCTCCACACACACACTTGAACAATCCAGGCCATGATCCTTACAAGCGCATCTGCTTCAGCTGCAATCCGTCTTTCAGTTCAGCCTGATAACCTCAAGTAACCCCTGAAGCTAGTGGCAGATCAGTTTTCGCAGGGAGAAACCGATTGAATTGTCCACTCACATTTTTGTGGCTGCAATGGATGGTCTTCCCCTCCAGTCAATTCCTTCATCTGGGTTACTACTGTATAAACATATAGGCGTTTTCTATGCTGCTGCAATAAGTGACCTTCGCCGGGATTCTCATGACCTGGATGAACACTTCAGCTTGTTGATGAAATAGCTCAGTGAGCGTTGTTGTCTTATTCAAGGCATCACCTTTGTCAATGCCATATGGTCGGAATACTGTGTCACAGCCCAGAATGGCATGCAAAAGCAACATATTTGTACAGACTTGCATTCCTAGCACAGCCTTTGTCTTCTTGACATTCCAAACTCTCCGGCCTCGCTAGTAACATGGTCATTCAGTCAAAGAAAGACGAATTCCTATCAAACAACGTCAACAAGTAGCAGTTCATTACTCTTATGTGTGCCCAGTTGGAAAGGGCGGGATGTTTCATATGCAGATGTTTTTATTTTAAAAGCTGCCGTTTAATCGACTGAAAGCATCAAAACTTCGGTTGGTTATGATATTGACCTGTTAGTTCTGCTCTGTTTCCATGCAGACATGAGTGACAATGGCATCTACTTTCACCCAAGAGAATGCAAAGAAACGGATAGTTTGGAATGTCAAGAAGACAAAGGCTGTGCTGCGAATGTAAGTCTGCACAAATATGCTGCATGCCATTCAGGGCTTTGACACAGTATACTGACCATATGGCATTGGCAAATGTGCGGCCGTAAAGAAAACAACGCTCAATGAGCTATTTCGCCAACAAGCTGAAGTGTTCAACCAGGCCATTGGGAGCCCCGATTGAGTTTATCTATTGCAGGTGCTTGTGTGTTTATACAATGGTAACCCTGACGAAGCAATAGGCTGCATGAGATACAAGCGTTCCTGTGACAGAAACGAACCATATATGTGCTGGTACATACTGGCATACTGGCATTCAAAACCTTCCACCAACATCAGCATCAGCTAAGTATCAAGGTTTGCGTGTTTAGAGTGGAAAGGGGTAGGCCATCGATTGCAGCCACAAGAATGAGGGTGGACGGCTTCTCTCTGTGAAAACTGAACTCCCACCAGTTCCACTGGCATTCTTTGAGGTTATCAGGTGCAACTGCAAGAAAGATTGCAGCTGAGGAAGATGCATCTGTAGGAGCATGGACATTATTGTTGAAAATGTCAAATGAAACATGGTAAATGGCATAGTAGAACGTCATGGTGGAACATCAAGTTTGACTATAATCTAGATTATTATTTGTTTGATAATTAGATGATAAGATCTGCATAATTATTCTTCTTTCGTCAAAACATATCTGACACACGATTGCCATAGATCATTAATGGTTTGCAGAGCTGTATTTTTCAACAAGGCACTGTTGTGATAATAGAGAGATATCTCCATGAGTGGGTTTGTGAAGATATTGTCTGTGACAGTTATCGGCGGAAGGAAAATATATCACAGTTTGTCATTTCATTTATTTTGGGAGAGAATTCCTCTTTCAGATGATTATGCTAATGGCAAAAATGTTAACTGGCTGAACATTACCATGTATAATTCATATAGCCTGATGCTGAACTATCAGTTTGCTATCTACACTTATGAGCAAATCTACTGGGAAGACATGTTTTCACCACCATGGCATACTGTACCCTGGGTCAAGCATTAATTGGATTTCTGGGTGATAAACTGTCCTTATTCACGGAAAAAAAAACAATATTCTACCTTGCTTATATGAGGCATAATAGCCTATTATGTATTATAAAATGGTGCATCTTTGTTTTCAAAAAAAGTCGTATCTCCACCAAATAGATTTTGGTAGACTTTTGGTATGTTGTTCTGGGAAACTATTAGAAATATATACCAGTGAAAAAAATTCTGTTGCAATTTGTTTTGGGTCTAGCTAAAAAAACCAGACAGATAGCCTGGACTGTCATGAAAATGGTAAAAAGTTCAGATTTAGAATGATCCCACACATCCGCCATTTTGATTTCTCCATAACTATTTTCGTGCAAGGGTATTATTTTAGGCTGAGTATAACCTTGATTTGATAACGAATGGAATGAGTATAAGTAATGACCCATTTCTTTCACGCTTAGTACCAAGTACAAGGTTTTCTTATAAGAGCAAGAGACAGGTAAACAATGAAATTTCACGAAAAATACTCAAAATTTCAACTTGAAATTTAATATATTTCCCATGCATATCTGCTTGTAGACTTTTAGTATGTTATTCTAGACACCTTTCAGAAATGCACTGCAGCAAAAACAATTCTGTTGCAATTTGTGGTGGGTCAAACCTCAATTTGACTGGACTAAAGCGGTCGGGAAACAAGCTGCCCGAAGTGGTGTGAAAGCCCTGGGAGATGCGATCAGCGGTGTTCCCGTCAGCGAAGCACTGAAACGTCAAGCCAAAAAAGCAGGAAGCGTCTTGGTCGCCAAAGCACAACGTGTCGTAAGGAATACATCACCCGGACAACGTTACTTACACTAGGGTGGCACTCTACAGTTTCGTAGTAATGGCCCCGGTCTAATTTCATAATACGATAGACTGCCCTTGTTCTGCTACATCATAATTCTTCTTGTCTTCTTAATAGCTTATATCTATAATACCATCCTATTCAGCATTATCAACGCTGCAAACGAGTACGTACAGATCGAGTGCTGGCTTCGTCTACACGCTGATCGGGATCATGGAGTAAATTTTGTCCTGCCTCAGTTATGCCTAAAAATCGGGACTTATTTACGGGAAGAAAATCTGACAAAAAACGGGCAGGTTGACACCCACTTTTGTTTGCCTTTTTAAGTTGAGACCGGACCAGGGAACGTGAGTAAGAAGTTTAATTGAAATCGCTCTTACAGATTTTTCTGGAAATTGAGCCGAATTTGACCATTTTTCGGCATTTTTAAGGGGTTTTCTAGGAAAAATGAAGCAAGCGTGGAGGAGAATGTTCGAGTTTAATTTTTCTATAACATAGCAGTGCTATATCTTAAAATAATAGTTTCATCATGCTCTTTCAGAAAATATATACATACAAGTGATTTGGGTTGAAGGTTTTACGACAACTGGTGGCCGAAAAACGGACCCATAGTCTATTCCATGCAACAGAAACCGACGACCGACCCACCGGGGACGCACATCGAAGACACGGGATATCTTTGCGTAACATGTCCTGCCCCTCCACCAACAGCGAATTTGATTTATGGACCGTCCCACCGACGCAGACCAGTGACGAACACAGACTATGGGTGGAACATCTCCCACTCTTGAGCACCAATGGAACAGGTCCAACCAAGTTCACCATCAGCCATGCGCATACGGCCTATGTGGATTCAGCCCCTACGTACTTGTATGTGAAAGTCAAGATCGGCAATATTATGGGAATGGGCCCAGTATCGTCGACGCTGCAACGGTGGGCCCGAGGAATCTCATGCTGCACTCTATGTTTCAGCAGGTGGATATTTCGCTCAGCGACAAACTCATCAGTAACTCGACCAACACGTACCCCTATCGAGCCTACATCGAAACGCTGTTGTCGTACGGTCGAGGGGCTAAAACATCTGTTGAAAGAATGCCAATATCGGATGGATCAAACGGCGGGGTACCAGAGCGAACGGCAGCTCCGTCGATCTCATCGCTCATCTGCACGCAGACATCTTCATGCAAGACCGGCCCCCCTAACCTTCGCTGTGATGGCCACTGACGTAGATTGGCACGCAGCTGACTATGTGATCATCATCAACGATGCAGCCCTGTATATCCGAAAAGTGAAACCGAATCTAAACGTCTAATTGGGGCACCCCAAAGCTTTGGAGAGAAAACCAGCCCAGTACCCCATCCGACTTGTGCAAACCAAAGTGTTCTCTGTGTCTGCTGGGAATATGAGAGCCAACAAAGAACGTGTTTTTAGGGGAACTGTCCACGCGACTGATACTGACCTGTGTAGAGAATACCAGTTCCAACGGAGCCTACCTGGAGAACCCGTTTGACTTCAAACATTTCAACATCAATTTTGTGGCCCTACATGCGAACGGATAGCAGGTCCCAGTCACTGCCTTAGCGCCGAACTTTGGACGCGATAATTTCATTCGGCCCTATAAGAGCCTGTTTACAGCGACAAGTCAAATCAGCCAGGATGAAGGAAATATGATCAGGACTACGCTAACGAATGCACGTTGTTTCTATCTGACCCCCACCTTAGAAAACGACCATCAGCTGAAACGCTCCAAATACGGCAACATGCGATTGGAAATCCACTTTGCACTAGCCATCCGGAGCAGGGTGAATGTGGTTTGCTACGACGAATTTGACAGCATCATTTCTCAACACAGACCCGATGGATAGTACTGATCAACATTGGGTGATCATGTACTTGACAGAAGATCAGAGAGAATATTTTGACCCGTACGACCTGTCAATAATCCATCCCGATTTAATGGCTTTCATGGACGAAGGCACCGAGACACGGTGTTGGAGGGGGATTTGGTTTAATGTCACACTCGAGGGTATTTCACTCATATGGTGACAACCAGTTTGGTTGGTGGAGGAAACCGGATTACGCGGAGAGAACCACCGCCCGTCGACAAGCAACTGGCAAACTTCCACACGTGCATCCGTGGTGCTGGAACAGTCAAGCATTGGAAGGCCTGAACAGTAGTGTGTGCGGACAGTACTGGCTGTTTTATCTCTACCACCGTTGCCGGGGACTGACCCTACCCACTAGCGTACCGATCTTTGGCAGGTACCCCAGGCCGAAGACCGAGATGTGCTGGTGTATGATTGCGCCGAAGACCAAATCAATATTCAAGTCCCGTTTTGGGCATAAGTTTTCACGAGGTTATTCTCACGTTGTTCGCACTGTTATGGTTCACTGAATAAAAATGAGATCTCAAACATGTCTTGAGAATTTTAAAATTATAAATCATAATGCAAGAATACGATGAAAAGCAATATATGTATATAGTGTGCAAAGTTTATAACAGTGTATGTGTCAGCATGAATTAATACAACAACATGTTATGAAATTTGCGGTCTTCAAGACGACAGGGCTTGTGCGCGTGATCTTTAAGATGTAGTAACGCGAAGTCGTCTCAGACACAGGGGATGGTCTTCATAAAACCTATACTATAATAAATTCCAAGGTCCGGCTTCTGAGATTTCTCGAAGTCTTGACAGCCTCTTTAAATGAGACAGGATACAACGAAAACGAAGTTCATATCTGTTGAATATTAATCCGATTTATTGTAAATTCATTCCACCTAACTTAGGAATGATCGGCAACATTTGGCAGACAGACTAGCACAACTTCATCAACATCAGACCATTCTGTAAACAGTCATTTTCAGACCGGGAGATAGTAATATCTATTATTGGAGACATGATAGCCTCTAGTGAGACCTGATGGTACTGGCCTCCAGTGAGACCTGGTGTTACTGGCCTGCCTGTATGTGCCGTTCATTCCACTATATACAATGCTATACGTTACAATGTCAAGTTAACCCAACATAAATGTCCTTACAAATTCGGTGCAATTGTGACTAGCAAATCACGAATCTGTCGCATTACATAAATTCAGTCGTCAAAACCAAGGTTAATTCATTACCCTTACATAAGCAGTTTCTATGTTATCCTGTAAATTTGAACTTACATAACTGATTCTCACAAATAGTTGTGTTTGCAATAACCGACCTAAAGGGTCATGGAATAGTATTTCGGAAATAGTTTTGTCAAAACACATCACAATATCAAGGTTGCATGCACGCAGATTTATATAATATTGGTAAATGAAAAGTCAAAATTTATGCATTTATATGGTGGTCAAGAATCGACATCTTACATATCTTCCAACAATGAAAGATGAAAGACACGAACGAAGATCGTTCATTCATCTCAAAGTATCCACATAAAATGCATAAGGCAGCAAGAATAATACCAAAACGTCAAAGAATAGTCCGTTATGAATAGCTAAGGTCGTTATCAAAAATATCGGTCAAATACCATAAACAATTTATTCAATTACCGTAGTCCATGTTCATAGCGTAAGGTCAGAATGACATATTTACTATCATTTCTCAATGAAAGTACTCTAGGTATGCGAGACACGTGCCAGTCACCGACAAGTGTGCACAAAATCAAAACAATTTACAAAACATGGCACAAAAAGAAAACAATGCGCCAAAACACTAAATGGAAAGCAAAGCAGTTTACCAAAACATTACATGTACATGAAAATCAAAACAAAATGGCCAAAACAAATAACATTTAAGTGTAACAAAATGGCAAAACTCAAACCTAAATGCACGATAATGTCAATCAGAACAAGCAGAAGCAAATTATTTCGAAACAGAATTAACTTACCATTTCATTGCAAGAAAAACTACGATTACAAGCGTCTAGTCCGTCATTCATAATCCAGCCGTCGTCCATTGGAGAATATCCGCGTCCATAATCCAAAGACCTATTCCATTTTCCACATAACAGTATTAGCACCAAATTCAAAAGGACAATCATAGTATACATAAACCTAGGCTTGTTTCCTGCAAGAGAGAAGCGGTCAACAGTTTTCAATGATGCCGGCAAGACATCATGATGTTCCAAAAATATCAAATCCGTATCGCTGATCAGTATTCTTAATCCATAATATTCGTTATACAGTCGTCATCTAAAAAAAAGATGTATCTCAGTCACGCTTTGATTGTGACTGTTCATATGAGTACCGTGAGAATCTTGAAGTACATGGGTTCATACGGCCCCTAGCCCCGGGTTAAGCGGAATTAGACACAAGTTACGAAACGTAGCGCCATAGATCTTGCACGCTACGTTCGTATTTTGCTATCAGCATGTGATATGTATCGCCAAATTTGAGAAACTTTGAGTGGAGGCGCTTGGTGGATTAGCCCTGTTTTATAAGTTTCTGCAACAATGTTTTGTGACGATTAAAATCATCACATTTAACACAGGATCTAGCAAATGCTACTAAGCGAGATATGTATACACCATATGCAGGTCCCACTGGAATATTACTATCCAGAAAGGGATAGTTTACGATGTCGAAATTGTAATCATCTCTTTTGTCATAATTACAACACATATAAGGGAAGTGGGAAGAGGTGCCGACATACTGACTGCGTCACATGACTTCACAGAATAGTCTTCTGGTTAACCTATTCTAAAGCACACACCAAGAATCTAACGATTCGTGATTTGTGTTGTATCTCAGGTACGCTTTTATTGTACCTGTTCATGTGGCAACATGGATGATATGACCACACGGCCCCTAGCACCGGCATAAGCGGTATTAGATACAAATCTAGAGAGCTATGATGGAAATGCTCTGACAACTCGTATACTGGTAATTGGTGAGCTGTTTCGCTGTGACAACTCGTACATTGGAGATTGGTGAGCTGTATCGTCGTCAGATAAAGTCGACGAGAGAGAATGCCCGCTTCATTTTTATAGAAATAGAGATCTAAATAAGATGTGCCTGTAGGGCTATCTGTAGTTTCATTCAAATCCAGTGAACGTGGATATATATCCTTCACTGCGTCATTTATATAGCGATTATCCACAGCGAGAAGATCGTCTATATAGCGTTTGGTGAATGAGAAGGAACGGACTTTGAATGGATCGGTTTTTGAAAGCCCCTGCATATAGTCATATTCATAAGAGAACAGATACAGGTCGGCCAACAGGGGTGCACAATTAGTACCCATTGGAATACCTATATGCTGCTGATATATTGTGTTGCCAAATTTCACATAGATATTTTTAATGAGAAATTCAAGCAACTCTATAAACAAAGAAACACCCCATGAATGATATCTCTTGTATGTAGTCGAGCTATAGAATGTTTTATGGCTTCCGACATTAATATATCTACGATCAGTTTTCTTGAACACAGATACTATTAATGAACTTAGACGGTCAATATGGTCCTGATGAGGGATTGTAGTATAGAGAGTCGAGAAATCCCATGTGGATACATGTCTGTACGGTATGTGACCTTTAGCATCAAGTTCCTCTGTAAGACATTTTGAGTTTTTTAATATCCACATACATTCAACGCTAGAGTTTTTAGAAATAGTGGCGCAATACCTTTCCCAAAATGCTTTTACCTCCTGAAGGGCCCTCGTCAATAGGGTTGAAAGAAGCTTGGTGGTGCAGCTTCTAGAACCAGCTATGAATCTAGCTTTGTATGGTGATTTATGCATTTTGGGAGTCCAGTATATTTTTGGTATGTCGTTATGATTGGGTGGAAGACAAATACCTCTTTCCCTGAGAAAACTTTTTGTGATTGTTAAATAAATCTTCCAGAGTAAATGCCGTTTGGGAGTAAGTAGACGTATTTGATGAAGATATGTCTACACTCAAATCTTTAACCAGCACCTGGTAATAGTAATATTTACATATGAATATTATATTATGTCAGAGAAAGGATTCACACGGGGAAACTCGATCAGTTATGACAACAGTATTCTGCACAAAATGACAACACACATTGTCCAATTCATACCACTACATGGTATCTCAATATTGTTGCAACAAAAATAGTCAAACACAGACACAATTATTCTGTGGTTATGTCTCAAACAGTCTTCCATAACTGTCACCAAGTATCAAATTTCTCTAGCATCGTCTGTGCTAATTCATATACGGTACCCCATCCGCAAAGGTTAACATTTGGACCTTACATGTTACTCATTATGAAAGCTAAAAGTTTCACGGTTGACTTGGACACAATAAGTATTACACTTAAAGAAGTTGTCAATACGTGTTAATTGAAACCAATTTGTCATCCAACATCTTAGACTTATATCTGAGGATCCAAAATAAACAAATAACCACAAATATTCACGATATCCAGGCTCTCATAGCCTAATCGGGGATTGTGAAGGCTCGTCAACCAACACCAACATGCTTTTATAGCATATACCAAGCATGTATATGCTATAACCACTAGTACGTACATGTACTCAGTGTATCTTAGGACCTATCCACCTATACGCGGTAATTTTAGTTCCATTTAGCCAATATTGCGTTAAGTGTTTAGCTTACCAGCTACACTATAGCAACTAATCGCGATAAATGTCCTCATAAAACATCATTGTGGAACTACCTCACAACATTATCATCCAAAGGTCAAAGGCTAGATTTATCAATCTGCAAATCACTAAATTTATCAGCCACAAAGGAGTTCATGCAACCTACCAGTTTCACCATTGATTCATCAACTTAATTGGGCATGCAGCACTATCAATAATTAACAAAGCATGCACAATATAAGAGAGATGTCAACAGTTCATATAAGGCATGATTATGGCACATATAACATGATCATTCAAGGGAGATAGAGAAAGTTAAGGTTAAACCTCGCGTTCAATACATGCTACCAACCTGTCTAAGGATTCAGTCTAGAATGTTGCAAGAAAGTTACAAGAATACAATGTCTTAGAGTTCGTTAGGCATAACCCATTTCTGTAAATTACACACTGTTCATCACACGCACTATTGTCAATCAGTGTGAACTTCACAACGCCAGGCAGAAAGTTCAGGGAAGTCCAGGCAGAGAATATATCACAAAACAGTTATGTTTTCAATCACTATGGCCATTTACAAGGCTCGGTTAAGTAGAACGAATCAAGCTGTACCTGTATATACTGTTTCCACGGAATGGACTCGTTCCAGAGGTTTCTGGCACACGCTGTCACGTCACCAAGGAAGAGGAGAAACATGTCGCTGTTAGTAGTAGGTAGCCCGCAAATTCGCGCGAATCCTCCCCACTGCGCATGCGCAGAACCTGTTTTGACGTCACAATTGGGGGGGTTGGGGAGGTGCGCATGCGTGATGAGGGGGCGTGGCCTGTGTGGTGGGAGGTGGGTACAAGATGGCGGTCAGTTTTTGTGTCGTGTGGTGGGAGGTGGGTACAAGATGGCGGCCAGTTTTTGTGTCGTGTGGTGGGAGAGAAGGTCAATGAGTGCATAGTTCCGGCAGAAAAAAAAAGTTCCGGCAAAAAAAAAAAAAAAAAAAAAATGTATTCATGCGCGGTGATGCGGTTTGGCCGTGGTTTTGGCGGTGATTCGGTCTCGGGAAAAGCTTCCGCGGAGAAAAAGTAGTCCCTAGATAAAATGGTCCGATTGGGTCGAGTGAGGTATCAAAGTGAAGCTTATGTGAAGGGACATCTAATGGGCTGGGTGTGGGGTTGACATATCGGCCTTCTGCGCATGCGCGGCGGCCGAAGGGTATGAAAATAGCCTTTTTGGAGCTATGGGAGCCCCTAGTTGACCGATAGGGTCGAGTGAGGTATCAAAGTGAAGCATTCATGAAGGGTCATCTGATGGGCTGGGCGCGAGGTTGAACTATCGGCATTCTGCGCATGCGCGGAGGCCCAAGGGTATGGAAATAGACGTTTTGGAGCTAGGGAAGCCCTAATGGACCAATGGGGTCGAATGAGGTATCGATGTGAAGCATTCGTGAAGGGGCATCTGATGGGCTGGGTGTGGGGTTGAAATATCGGCATTCTGCGCATGCGCGGTGGCCCAAGGGTATGGAAATAGCGGTTTTGGAGCTAGGGGAGTCCCGAATGGGCCAATGGAGTCGTAGGAGGTATCAAAGTGAAGCATTCGTGAAGGGGCATCTGATGGACTGGGCGTGGGGTTGAAATATCGGCATTCTGCGCATGCGCGGTGACCCAAGGGTATGGAAATAGACGTTTTGGAGCTAGGGCAGCCCCTAATGGTCAAATGGGGTCGAGTGAGGTATCAAAGTGAAGCATTCGTGAAGGGGCATCTGATGGACTGGGTGTGGGGTTGACATATCGGCCTTCTGCGCATGCGCGGTGGCCCAAGGGCATGAAAATAGCCTTTTTGGAGCTAGGGAGCCCCTAATGGTCCAATGGGATCGAGTGAGGTATCAAAGTGAAGCATTCATGAAGGGGCATCTGATGGACTGGGTGTGGGGTTGAATTAGGGTCATTCTGCGCATGCGCGGTGCCCCAAGGGTATGAAAATAGACGTTTTGGCATCTAGGGGAGCCCCTAATGGTCGAATGGGGTCGAGTGAGGTATCAACGTGAAGCCTAGGTGAGGGGGTATTTGATGGCTGGGTGGGTGCATGTAAAATTTTTCCTGAAAAAAAAAATACGGAACACGGACTTTATCGAAAAACCTGGGAAAATGCCTATATGGGGTATGCGGGGTATATAGGTCGCCGGGCTTAACGGGGCTTGTCTATCAACAGAGTTATCTTCCCCTAGTTCCAGGGTGGGTGTATGTAAAAATTTTCCTGAAAAAATACGGAATACGGACTTTATCCTAAATTACGGGAAAATGCCTATATGGGGTATGGGAGGTATAGGACCATCCTGGGAAACGTACTTCTATACATTTGCGGTAGGGTTGTGAGGTCACGTTTTACTCGTCTCGTCATTTAGAACATGATAGGAAGTGTCCCCGTGCGAATCGGTGAAATTTTTGAAAAAAGTCACCGAACCCCATATAGTCCCATACTGAGGGTATAGGATCAATGTTTGTCCCCCTGGGAAACGTACTTCTATACATTTGCGGTAGGGTTGTGGGGTCTCGTTTTACTCTTCTCGTCATTTAGAACATGATAGGAAGTGTCCCCGTGCGAATCGGTGAAATTTTTGAAAAAGTCACCGAACCCCATATAGTCCCATACTGAGGGTATAGGATCAATGTTTGTCCCCCTGGGAAACGTACTTCTATACATTTGCGGTAGGGTTGTGGGGTCTCGTTTTACTCGTCTCGTCATTTAGAACATGATAGGAAGTGTCCCCGTGCGAATCGGTGAAATTTTTGAAAAAGTACGATATAGCCTCATATAGTCCCATACTGAGGGTATAGGATCGATGTTTGTCCCTGGGAAACGTACTTCTATGCATTTGCGGTAGGGTTGTGGGGTCGCGTTTTACTCGTCGTCGTCATTTAGAACATGATAGGAAGTGTCCCCGTGCGAATCGGTGAAATTTTTGAAAAAGTACGATATAGCCTCATATAGTCCCATACTGAGGGTATAGGATCGATGTTTGTCCCCCTGGGAAACGTACTTCTATGCATTTGCGGTAGGGTTGTGGGGTCTCGTTTTACTCGTCTCGTCATTTAGAACATGATAGGAAGTGTCCCTCGTGCGAATCGGTGAAATTTTTGAAAAAGTCACCGAACCCCATATAGTCCCATACTGAGGGTATAGGATCAATGTTTGTCCCCCTGGGAAACGTACTTCTATACATTTGCGGTAGGGTTGTGGGTCTCGTTTTACTCGTCTCGTCATTTAGAACATGATAGGAAGTGTCCCCGTGCGAATCGGTGAAATTTTTGAAAAAGTACGATATAGCCTCATATAGTCCCATACTGAGGGTATAGGACCGATGTTTGTCCCCCTGGGAAACGTACTTCTATACATTTGCGGTAGGGTTGTGGGGTCTCGTTTTACTCGTCTCGTCATTTAGAACATGATAGGAAGTGAAATCGGTGAAATTTTTGAAAAAAGTCACCGAGCCCCATATAGACCCATACTGGGGTATAGGTTCAATGTTTATCCTACCGGGAAACCCACTTCTATACATTTGCGGTAGGGTTGTGGGGTCTCGTTTTACTCGTCTCGTCATTTAGAACACGATAGGAAGTGTTGCGGAGCGAATCGGTGAAATTTTTGAAAAAAGTCACCGAGGCCTGGGTAGGCCCATAGGCCTATATTGCATGGCTATGGGTGTATAGGCCCATACGGGGTGGACATGTTGGGAGTCTAGGTGGGCCACTCATGGTCCAATGGGTCGTGAGTGAGGTCTTATTTTGAAGCTCGTGAGGAGCACTTGACTACACTAATGGTTCGTCCGTGTTCAATAGTCTGCGCATGCGCAGTCTGGCCGTAGTAGCGAAAGGGGACATTTTGGGTGCTATGTAGGGGTGTGTTTGGGTTAGAGATGAGCTAATCACGGTTCGAATGGGTCGCGTGAGGTGTCAAAGTGAAGCTTGTGTGGGGTAGAGTCAGAATGCGTTTTTTGAATGCATGTCGCGTTAATCTGCGCATGCGCAGTTGGTTGTAGTGGCAGTGGCCATTTTCGGGCAGTGAAGGAAGTTATTTGGGGTCGAGATGGCCAATCACGGTTCGAATGCGTCCTGAAGGTGTCATCTTGTAGTTCTCGGGGTGTACATTCCGATTTGAGGGATGTTCGTACCATCTGTGACGTCATCGGTGACGTCATCGGTAATGAGTAGTAGCGAAAGTGGGCATTTTCGGGGAGTACATGAAGGTATTTGGGATCGAGATGGGCTATTCACGGTTCGAATGCGTCCTGAAGGTGTCATCTTGTAGTTCTCGGGGTGTACATTCCGATTTGAGGGATGTTCGCGTCATCTGTGACGTCATCGGTGACGTCATCGGTACGAGTAGTAGCGAAAGTGGCCATTTTCGGGCAGTACATGAAGGTATTTGGGTCGGGATGGGCTATTCACGGTTCGAATGCGTCCTGGAAGGTGTCATCTTGTAGTTCTCGTGGTGTACATTCCGATTTGAGGGATGTTCGCGTCATCTGTGACGTCATCGGTGACGTCATCGGTACGAGTAGTAGCGAAAGTGGCCATTTTCGGGCAGTACATGAAGGTATTTTGGGGTCGAGATGGGCTATTCACGGTTCGAATGCGTCCTAGAAGGTGTCATCTTGTAGTTCTCGGGGTGTACATTCCGATTTGAGGGATGTCCGCGTCATCTGTGACGTCATCGGTGACGTCATCGGTACGAGTAGTAGCGAAAGTGGACATTTTCGGGCAGTACATGAAGGTATTTAGGGTCGAGATGGGCTATTCACGGTTCGAATGCGTCCTGGAAGGTGTCATCTTGTAGTTCTCGGGGTGTACATTCCGGTTTGAGGGATGTTCGCGTCATCTGTGACGTCATCGGTGACGTCATCGGTACGAGTAGTAGCGAAAGTGGCCATTTTCGGGCAGTACATGAAGGTATTTGGGGTCGAGATGGGCTATTCACGGTTCGAATGCGTCCTGGAAGGTGTCATCTTGTAGTTCTCGGGGTGTACATTCCGATTTAAGGGATGTCCGCGTCATCTGTGAC
>JAVTVY010036290.1:0-16266 GCA_036873755.1 Hanleya hanleyi | reverse complement strand
ATGATTGTACCATGGTACAATATGATCGTACCATGGTACAGTATGATCGTACCATGGTACAGTATTGTTGTACCATGGTACACCATGGTACAGTATTGTTGTACCATGGTACATGTATGGAACATCTATGGTACCTGCATTTGTACCATGGTGCACCATGGTACAATGTGGATGTACCATGGTACACAAATGGTACATCCATGCTAGTGCATTTATACCATGGTACCATTGTAAGTACCGTGGTCGAATTGTACCACGGTACACCAATGCAGAACACTAATGAACAATGGAACAATCTAAAAAGTACCATGCTGACATCAGTTCAGACATTACAGTTATATTACACCTACACTAATTTCAGAGTAACTTGACTGTTTAAGTACCATGGTACAAGGAGTAAATTGTACCGTGGTATAGCTGTATTGGATTGTGTGAAAACATAAGTACCATGGTACACCCTGGCATAATACAATATGGTAAATTACAAGCGTCTAGTCCGTCATTCATAATCCAGCCGTCGTCCATTAGAGAATATCCGCGTCCATAATCCAAAGACCTATTCCATTTCCATATAACAGTATTAGCACCAAATTCAAAAAGACAAAAGTATACATAAACATAGGCTTGTTTCCTGCAAGAGAGAAGCGGTCAACAGTTTCAATGATGCCGGCAAGACATCATGATGTTCCAAAAATATCAAATCCGTATCGCTGATCAGTATTCTTAATCCATAATATTCGTTGTAAAGTCGTCATCTAAAGAATGATGTATCTCAGTCACGCTTTGATTGTGACTGTTCATATGAGTACCATGAGGATCTTGAAGTACATGGGTTCATACGGCCCTAGCCCTGGGTTAAGCGGAATTAGACACAAGTTACGAAACGTAGCGCCATAGATCTTGCACGCTACGTTCGTATTTTGCTATCAGCATGCGATATGTATCGCCAAATTTGAGAAACTTTGAGTGGAGGCGCTTGGTGGAATAGCCCTGTTTTATAAGTTTCTGCAACAATGTTTTGTGACGTTGATTAAAATCATCACATTTAACACAGGATCTAGCAAATGCTACTAAGCGAGATATGTATACGCCATATGCAGGTCCCACTGGAATATTACTATCCAGAAAGGGATAGTTTATGATGTCGAAATTGTAATCATCTCTTTTGTCATAAAGTCGACGAGAGAGAATGCCCGCTTCATTTTTATAGAGATAGAGATCTAAATAAGATGTGCCTGTAGGGCTATCTGTAGTTTCCTTCAAATCCAGTGAAGGTGGATATATATCCTTCACTGCGTCATTTATATAGCGATTATCCACAGCGAGAAGTTTGTCTATATAGCGTTTGGTGAATGAGAAGGAACGGGCTTTGAGTGGATCGGTTTTTGAAAGCGCCAGCATATAGTCATATTCATAAGAGAACAGATACAGGTCAGCCAACAGGGGTGCACAATTAGTACTGTCAATTTCTGTCATTCTTTCGTTTTGTCAGAATGCTTGTTAAAAATTGTCAGTACTTCAGTTTGGGGACGTAAAAAATACCCCCAAGGACAAACGGCTACCCGTCTTTTCAAGTCAGACAAACAAAATAGGTGTTCAGTATGTATTGTATTTTTTATAGTCTATCTTTCTATACACATTATTATGTATCATTTGCCATGATCATGTCGCGCTGTGTAGTTTTAATCTCATTGTACTATAATATCTTGTGCGTTGTTGCTAACAACAGTCATACATGTTAATCCATATAAAACTGATATATCAACCGTGTATATAAGTTATTTCAGTGAACTCAGAGTGAACGGACGTGTTTTTTATTTGTTTCCTTGCCACTTCAGTCTAGCTTTGCCTGTCAGCCTTAGTGTCTTTTTGCAGTCTTTGTTCCCGTGCGTTACAGGACTTTACCTAACCTACCAAAACAGCGGAAGAAACCAGCGAGCCTACACGCAGGACGGAATACAAACCAGAGCTAAGTTTTTTAATTCAATGTCTGCACTTAATCTACACTTAGAGACCTTGTACCATCTCACATAGGAAAAGAAATCAGTATAAATTTCGATTTAATTCCACTCAATCCCGAACGGATAATAATAACATGTCTCAACCTACACAAACAACACCATCCCTAGAGACAGCAAGTGGCACCAATAGAAAGTATGGGGATAGCTTCCTCGGAAAGTCTCTATCCCCTCAAAAAAGATTTGCTGCAAACAGAACCATGGCAAACTTCATTGCTATAATACATAGCCCCACTCAGTTGAAGGCAGTGAAATTTCCCAAACCAAAATTATTGAACGACCTGATAAAACAAGTCGCGGACGTAAGTCATATATACGAATTTCCGGGAAGGGACATAAAGGTACACTGTAAATCCCAAAATCAATTAGAAAAATTACTTAGATTAGACCTCTTCGTAGATAAACCAGTCAAGGTCAAACCATTTGTCGCACGTAGGGAGCAGTGCAAAGGTGTAATCTATGGAATCGAACTCAGTGTCAAACTAGAAGACATTTGCCCCATTCTCTCAAACCAAATGTCGTATATGCTAAAAGAATGCAAAAGAACAAACAGGAAACGACCAGCATTATGCTAGTATTCAAGGAAACAAAATTATCGGAAACTGTCCGGCTATGATACCTGAGATACAACACATATCACGAATCGTTAGATTCTTGGTATGTGCTTTAGAATAGGTTAACCGGAAGACTATACTGTGAAGTCATATGGCTCTGTCAGTATGTCGGCACCTCTTCCCACTTCCCTTATATGTGTTGTAATTCATAACATTACAGTTAGACATTTTTATGACACACCGAAACGATGCCACAAGTGTCAAAAATATGGGCACATTTCAAAATTTTGTAAATCCCAAGTTGTATGCGCAAAATGCTCTGGAATTCATAATGACGAAGAATGTTCTGAAACAAAAGTAACATGTGTAAATTGCAAAGGCCGCCATTCAGTGGCTTACAAGGGTTGTATTGCCTTTAAAGATGCAAAAAGAGTCGAATTTCTCAAAGCAGACAAACGAATTTTTTACGCCGAAGCAGTAAAATAAACTAGAATGAATAAAAAAATCAGTATAGAAATGACCACCGCTCTGCACAGAGCAAACGCAACTGAAACAATAGTCACAACCGTGCGCACTAACTCAGGTGATACAATGGAGACTGAAAATAATGAACAAGAAACAGAGACAGAATTTAACCAAACTTGACCTGGGCTTTATCAGCATTTTGTTAAACTGCGTTCTTAATCCCCCTCAACCAAAGCTGAACAAAACCGACATGATAGTAAAAATTGCGCGGGACTTCCTTAATTGGGAGTTTAGCTAGGATGAAATTATTAACTGGGGAAAAATCCGAAATACCACAAGAAAACATCAACACCTAAAGAAAAGTCTATCCAGGCCCTCAACATAACAACGTAAGATAATCCACATGCGAATGCAATACATCAGGCACAAAAAGAGATAGTTATAATCAATACAAAATTCAACAAAAAACAAGATATAATATGTGTTCAGGAGACATTTTTGAAGCCAGGAAAAAATAAATTTGTAATAAGCGGATATAAGCCGTATAGATCAGGTAGACTTACAGGTGCACTGGAGGGAAACCTCATTTTAATAAAAGAATACCTGATTTACATAGAACTAGATAAAAGCTCCATCAATGACGATTTTGAATGGCACGCTATTCAGGTTTTCTTCAATAACAAACCTATAAACATCATTAATTTATATGCCCCAGGAAGTCTAAAGAAAATTTCTCAAATAGCATTGGACAACAACAAAAAGAAATTTAACTCCACTATTATCATATGTGGTGATTACAACAGTCATAACCCCATTTGAGACGACAATTGCTCGAGGGCAGATGAAAAAGGCCAAGTAGTGGATAAATGGCTTGACCAAAACAAGCTATGCTATTAAATAATGGCCACGGAACCCGGAGAGATATGAACACAGACAAACTCTCTGCAATAGATTTAACGATTGTCTCTCCCGATCTAGCCGTAAAATCCGAATAGGAAGTGATTCCTAACACGCTTGACAGTGATCACTTCGCTATTCTGACGAAATTTAATATCAAACCGGACTCTGAAAAGACAGGCGCCCCTCCCAAACTTCAATATTCTAAAGCTGACTGGAAAAGCTTCCAGAAAGACTGCCAAAACTTAAAGCATGACGACATATTCAATAACGTCATAGAGACGTTCAACGAAAATTTAACAAGTTTACTACTAAACATAGCACAAAAATATATTCCGATATCATACCAACGCCACCACAAAAACCCAGTACCCTGGTGGAACCCAGAGTGTGCGAGGAATATGGCGGCCAAAAAAAGCATTTGGAAAATTCAAAAAACGTCAGCTCCAAAGTGATCATGCAGACTACAAGGAACTTAAAATTATAGCTGAAAAAAAGTGTCAAAGAAGCCTAATCAAAACGCTGGGAAGATTTTTGCAACACTTTAGATACGAGCACCAATTCGAAAGAGTATGGAACAAAATAAAAAAATATACAAGGAAAGATAACAACCAAAGAAAAGGCAGAACACCTCGCCGAATCATTCGCTTCAAACATGAGTGATAGCAACCTGAAACCAGAATTCAGAAAAATTAGGGAAGAGACAACGATAGAAAACGACTTAGACGACCATCTACAAATCTATCTCAATGCAGATTTCAACATTAATGAATACCGAAAACCTATACATTGTTAAAAAGAAAGCTTCCCTGGTGAAGACAAACTAGGATACACAATCCTTAAACACATACCTAATATAACACAAAAACTAATTTTGAAACGGGTCAATGTCAGCTGGCAGACCGAACAACTTCCAAGTAGATGGAAAACATCTATCGTTATCCCAATCCCTAAACCAGGTAAGATCCATCAGACAGCAAGTCATACCGCCCGATATCTCTCACCTCAGATCTATGCAAAATAATGGAAACCATGATTAAAAATAGGCTGGAATTTCACATGGAAAGTAACAACAAAACTCAAAGCCGTTATCGTAAGCACAGAAGTACGTTGGACCATATAGCCAGGTTACAACACTCAATTAAAAAGGAAATGCGAAACATCAACACACACTGGGTATCTTCCTAGACATAGAAAAAACAGTTGATCAGGTATGGCAGAACGGCATAATTATCCAATTAAGTAAACTAGGAATTAAGGGAAGAATTCAACACTGGATAAAAAACTTCCTAGACAATAGAAACTTTAAAGTTCGCATAGGAAGCACCCTATCCACAGACAATCAACGAGATAGCTGTACCCCACAGGGCAGCGTCATAAGCCCCATCATTTTCAACATCCTGATTAATAGCCTGGCCAAAGAAATTGACACAAAACATCCTGAAATTGAACAATCCCTTTTTGCTGACGATGCTGCTTTGTAGAAATCTGCTGGCTTTATAAAAAAAACTAACAAGTATAATGCAAAAGGTACTAGATACAGCTAGCGGCTGGGTCGATAAATGGAGATTCAAATTTTCAGCTGTCAAAACTACTGGTATTCTATTCTCAAATAAACAAAACACATACGTCACGCTATCACTAGGAGGCCAAAAAATCGAGTTAAAGAATAGTGTCAAATACCTAGGCATGATCGTTGACCGAAAACTCACCTGGAAAGACCACAATGACAATTAGTTATTTGGTGTAGCAAGGACCTGAACCTCATGAGGTTAATAGCTTAATATAGCTTAACCCTATCTGGCCTGGGCTTTTTGGGACCTGTCCAGGCCTGGGGGGGGCCGAAATGGCCCCCCTTAATTATTTTTCTTACCCCTTGAGCTAGGGGGCTGAAACTTATTACACTATAACCTTGGGTCAAGCTCTACCAGAAAATGTAAAAAAATCCAAGATGTCCGCTTTGATGACGTCACAGTGACGCCATTTTCAAAAACGACATTTTTTGGTCGATTTTTCGGTCGGATTTTCCTAATTTTTTATTTTTGCAATTTCTCCACAAAAACTGCATGAAAAATTAGCAAATATTAATGTGATATGAAATAAAATAGTTTTTGCCCACTTTTCATCGCGGAAAAGCAGAAATTTTGAAGAAATATGACAAAAAATCACTTTTCTGGTACACCACGTGGCCGCCATCTTGAATTTACCCATGATCCTCTGCTCGGGGGGTTATCCAAATAGGTTCAAAATGACCCCAATAAGATAAACTATAAAGTCACGGAGTTTCAGCTCTCCATTTTTCGCCGTTCCGGAGATAGTGCAGAAAGTTTGGTAGGGGGGGCCATAATGGCCCCCCCCAGGCCAGGTAGGGTTAATCAAATTAAATCAAACGCTCATGAAATCCAAAATAGACTATGGTTCAATCGCCTACCAATCAGAATACAAAACTCAGTTGAACAGATTAGACAGCATTCAGTATTCGGCCTTAAGAATAGCCACTGGGGCGTTCAAAGGAACTCTTTTATGTAGTCTGCAAATAGAAACAAACGAAAAACCCTTACATTTAAGGCGAGAAGAGCTGTCAATGAAGTATGCATTGGAAACAATAACCAAGGGCGATAACTACCTATGCCACAAACTTTTTGGCCCAAAAAGTGAATACGAATATCTGAAAACAAAATGGGAAAAAGACTCCGCGACATTCGGTTACACGATAGAACGATTATTCCAAAAACACGACATTCCCATCTCCCGTATCTTTGACACTGACAAGGTCATTACACCACCATGGAAACTAATCACACCTCACGTAGACACAAATATACATAGCTACATTACCAAAGAGGACAACACCGACCACATAAGAGTCATTGCCCTCGAATATATAGACACACATTGAAAAAATCACCTGAAAATATATACAGACGGCTCCAAGAACACAAATCACAATACAGGCTCTGCATTCGTTATCCCAGAACTTGGCATTCACGAAGGCTTCAAACTACCAGACAATATGTTTGTGTACACCAGTGAACTAGTCCCTGTAAACAAGGCCCTCGAATGGGTGCTTCAGAACCGACCGGTTTCCACCGTTATTCTTAGCAATTCCTTAAATGTACTGACATACAGAATTCCAAATCCGAAAGCAAACCTGACGTTATACACAAAATATAACTTAAATAATAGTACACAAATACGAGACAATGACATTGACGCCATTTTAGCTTGGATTCCCGCCCACCTGAACGTAAGGGGAAACGAAGCTGCCGATAGGACAGCCAAAGACAGCCTCACCAAAACTGCACCTGACGTGCATATAGGACTAGGAACAAAATAACTAAATTCTGTCATTAAAGCAGAATAGATAGTAAATGGGAAAAGGAATGGAACCAAGAAAACCGTGGTCGATGGCTACATAGCATTCTGGGTAAGGGGAAAAGACGGAGTTGTGCATTTCAGCTAGACAGTAAACGTGACGACCGTATCATCACGAGATTAGGATTAGGCAAAACAGGACTAAAATCTCACCTATCTATGCTAATAATAAAAACACATCACCACTATGCACCTCGTGCAAAAACGAAGAAGAAACGATAGAACATTTTCTACGTAAATGCCCAAAACATGACCCCTATCGCCGCATACTGGAAAACGAGCTCAAAAACCTAAATGTCCCTCTGTCGTTGGCTTCCATATTAAATCCCAAACCACCTCTTATAAACAAGGTAGACTCCATATTACCAGCTTACATAACATTGACTAGCTATTATTCTACAATTTAATATTAAATGAGGACATTGTCTAATTGACATACTTCCGGATAATTCTCGCGCCTACTAGCAGGGGATAGAATAACTTTTTTCATTTTTTATTATTTTTTTATATAATCAACTACTAGCACACCAAGTACTATGTCATGATTTGATAGATCTTAATGTAGAGGCTAAATCATTCGTCTGACCGCAACAAATGGTATGGTTGCAGCAGAGTTACCTTGATACTGAGGGCCGTGTGTACCATGGCCATATAAAACATTATGGCCATAATAAACTAGCCATATATAACACCCAGTCAAAATGTCATCGACACATTCAGAAATAAAATAAGCATGGCAACAACGGAGTTACCCTAAAACTGAGGACCGTCTGTTCCACTGTCCTATTAAACAAACGATGGCCACATTTAAATAAATGCATACAAACAATAGCACGGCCAAAACGCATATGGCGAGCAATATTCGGCATAAAATGCTGGAAATGGTGATAGCGGAGTTATCTTGATACTGAGGGCCGTCTATCACATTGTCCTACAAATACTTTATGGCCATCAAACGATAATGTATCGGAAAAATTACCAAAATATTTATTTGTCTATTCACCTAGTATTATATTCGTCCAAATATTTAGTTATTTATTCATTTGTTTATTTATTTATTCGTTTATTTACTTAATTATATATTGCTGTTTATCTTATGTGAGTCACGAGGGTGCTTGTTGTGGGAGGAAGATGCACAAAAGTAACACGAACTGTATAAAGTCTACTATTTCTTGTGATACAGGCACAGCACAATGAAGACCACAGACGGACTAGACCAGATCTGAAACAGAATACGGATGACGACAACAAAAACTAAACAGCGCCGTGAGTGGCAACATCCCAGAAAGACGTCCTGAACTGGCACGGTTCACCGGAGACCACAGACGGGCTATACAAGACCTGAAACAATAGACGGATGACGATGAAAAGAATATCAGCAGCGCATTGAGTGACAACGCTGCACAACGAGAACGTCCAGAATCAGAATACTCAACCCTATACCACACCAGACACGCTACCCCAGAGATGTCACTGAACTGACGCTTCAACACAGAATATGATCCTTTGACTTTCACGCAATATAGGTCGCCGATCTGCTGTCCAGTACCTCGATACACACTTCAAGCAATTGTTACAGGCACATATTTCTGGAAGAACCCACAATGTTCCCAAGGGCGTCGTTAGGGAAGTCGTCTCGAAACATCCTGAAGACGCCCATGGTTCTCCCGGGTTTTTTTTGCTGGACGGCTTTGTGCGTACGAATGGGGTACCAAGACAAAGAAATCATCCACGCGATTATGATCAACACTATCTATCAGACAGTATAATCTAACCAATTACTTACCAACTAGTTCATAGCGATTCTTCCTTCTGCTCTCTCATTGTTATTTATTATTTAATTATTCATTTTAAAATTTAGAGCTGTAAAAGAGCTTAAATGAACAAAGACATGTACCGTGAAATTTAAATAAAACATTGAGTTGATGGGCCGCAGAAATCCGTATGGGAAGCGGCCCTTAAACTACAATTTCGATCAATCAATCAAAGAGTATACTATATTCCTTGATAAGAACATAAAGTTCGAAATTGCAGTCGGAATAGAAGAATGTAGCTCTTTCCATAAGGTGTTATATATATATATATGTATAATGGTGAATAATTCAGATGTGGAGTGTAGAGTGGAAAAAATAAGGCGCCTTCTTAGATGACTACGTCATTATAATCCTTCTGCTGCAGTTTCGAACATGATTTTTTGTCAACGAATGGCATACATTCAATATTTAAGCATTCTTCTGTTTGGCGTTGCTCGACAACGGTCACTGTACACATATATAAGAAGTTATAACAAATCATTGCTAGTGTCGAGTATTTAACAAAGCGGTATTAAAACACAATGCAAATGTGATGGATCCTTATATGTATATGTTGTAACCAGACATTTGACAGTTGACCACGGTAACAATACATATATCAACATGTAATACAAAAGGACTTTATTACAGGAAGTTAAGTACTCAATCAATGATGGTTTATATAATGGTAGTGTTATCAATAGATAACAAAGATAGACAGTTATTCTTAAATATACATGTAACAATGTTAACAAGTAAACATAAAATGAAGCATACACTATGGTTATGAAGCTAATATATTAGCTCCATGCTTAGGGTCCATGATTTCCGATTAACGATGAACACAGGAAATTTATGAATGAAATTTCCTTAACATCCATTAGCGCTTTATTGCCTTCTGGTACTTGATAAAACGGGAAAACTTTAAAAGGGCGGTTTAAGGTGTAACGAACATTCTCTAATGTGTCTGCTAACAGGCAAGACACAGTACCTGGCATTGTTAATATGTTGTCTGTGAAGAGTCAATGTGTTTCGGAGGTCTGTAGTCTGCCCCATGTATTGTTTACCACAATTCTGACAGACCAGAGCATCAATAACAAATTTTGATTCACATGACATGTTGAATTTAACCTGGAAGTTGGTTCGCCGATTTTCTTATTTGAAACTGGGCCCTTCGATTATATGGACACAAGCTCCACATAGAGACTTTTTACATTTTGATACAGTAGCATCACAACTCGCATCTGAAAAGCGAGCCCTGGTTCAAATTTTCTTCAGGTTGGGTGCCTGCCTTTTACTATTAATGATCCTTGAGTTGGATATGATATCCTTCATTCGGGGGCTTTGATCTAATATACTCAAAGTGTTCATTATAACGGGAAAAACTGTTACATTTGGGGTGGGCTGTTTAGGCATCGGATTAAGGAGCTCCTCTGTAGGGTGATTTAATGCCTTGCGGATGCCTTTGTCAGTAACGCCTGGCGGATACCCCCTATAAATTAATGCTGACATTAATTCATCTATTCTCTGGTCCCGGATAACGTCATTCGAGACTATGGTGCAGATCCGTCTTGCTAGAGAATATGGAATGTTTTCTCTAGTGTGCCGTGGGTGGTTAGAACTAAAATTAAGGAATAGTTGTGTGTCAGTTGGTTTACGGAAAATGTCTGTCCCGACTAAACTACCAGATATAGTGACCAAAATATAAAAAAAAAGGAATTTCCGCATCGTTGGTCTCCATGGTAAAGGAAATATTTGTATGGAGAGCATTTAATATATCGAACAAAGACTCAATTGGGCCATTTTGCTGAGGCCAAAATACAAAGCAGCCATCGAGATATCGCTTCCATTTTTTTTACAAATTCGCCGCCAAATTGAGTTCCATACTTAAGAGATATTTCCCCGTATAAGCGTTCTTCCCCTTATAAAAATTACCATGGTAAATCCATGGTACATCTTTACCATGGTTTTTTTTTACCATCGTTTACCATGGTAATCAATGGTATAAATTTACCACGGTTTGCTGTACCATGGCAATTGCTTGGTTAACCATGGTACATTTTTACCGTGGGTACGTTTACCATAGTTTGCCATGGTAATACATGGCACAAAATTACCATGGTTAGCTGTACCATGGTAATTCCATGGTAAACCAAGGCACATATTTACTGTGGTTAGTTTTTACAATGGCTTACCATAGTACTCATTTACTACGGCAGGTAGGTAGAGATTTGCCGTACAGCCGTGGTATATTTTCCCCATGTCAAATACCTAGATAACCATGATCTTTTTGAATGTGTACAAAAATAAGTTAACTATATGGTCAACCATGGTTCACTAGCTATGGTGCAACTGTGATGCAAACTGACTGTGACCGTTTGTGATCAAAGAAAGTCATATTTAATGCATACATTTTTCCTATGTTCAATAATTACAGAATGTATGGTTAACGTTTATTCATAATATTTATGCTGCGAAACTCGGTAATTTCTTCCCTCGTAGTACGTTGTATTCAAGTCTCATAACATGTTGATCGCTTGTGTGTGTGAAACTTAATTATTTCCGGATTAGTTCCCAAAAGGATATATTGAAACTCCAGAAACAATGAAGGTTTCATCACACCCTCAACATGACGTAAACACAACTTAAATCAAGTACCCGTTAATCCTACTCTCAGGTCAAAAGTCAGCGAGGCTTTACATCTCCGCCCGGGGTGATGTAAATGTAAACATAACCCAACATGGAACAATGCCGTTGGTGAACAATTAATTCACCAATCAAGTTGATTTAGCACAAATCGCCAATCTGTAATAGCCAGTGGATGTAACGCTAGTACTAAACAACAAAAATAATTTCATGCCAAGATTTTACAGCCTTTTGTATTTGCATTATTCCGGTATTTCTAGTACGGCGTGCCGTACGTGCAAATTTGAAGGGGTCATGGTTCCGCAGAGGCAAAAAAAAACTTCTCGCCAGCAGCATGCTTCAATCTTTTCATAATTACAAGCGTCTAGTCCGTCATTCATAATCCAGCCGTCGTCCATTAGAGAATATCCGCGTCCATAATCCAAAGACCTATTCCATATTCCATATAACAGTATTAGCACCAAATTCAAAAAGACAATCATAAATACGAATATATATTATATATATATATAACGTGAAGATAATACTAGAAATGCATTAGTGAATTTCTTGTACGAACGCAAGATAAAAATGAGATAAAAGTGCGAAGTTTATCGCCTGTAACAGATAATAACTTCATCATAGATCACCATTCGGAACCGCCGAGCGGAAATCTACGAAGGAAGCCGATCTTGAAATAATACCCCAAGAAGCTACGAATGCGCAGATCACGTGCCTCTCAAACAAAAACGAGGCTAAGTTAACAGGAAAAAAATGGCGGTCGGAAGTGTTTACGTTAGGGCAAGTTCCAAGTTCGAGGTATTCTTCGTCAGATCATGAATACTTTGACCAAGACTATGTCATATAATATAATACGAATATAAATTTAGAATGTGTTGCGATTTCATCAGTCATTAATCCTTTATAAAGCGGATTTAGTTCGTGTATGTCAATAAAGAGTTTGGTTAGGCATGGTAGGTGAACTTAACTATGTTTGAATCACACGTTCGACAGCCATCGAAGTGTGAGTAGATTTGCCTAGTGGGTGGCCGGTGGCTTGTTGCGATAACTTCCTGTCAGTTATCATTACAGACAAATGTTGAGATTTGATGGTAAGTTCAGGCCGTATTCTGTATTTGTTACTTCTGTCAGTCTAGTCAACGCTGTTTTTTATTAAACCGTTAGTTTGTTTATAAATCCAAAATTCTCTATTTTGTTTGGAACACAAACCCAATTCATTTAATTTGATGCAAAAGATTGTATGAGACATTATGTGTGGTATACGAGGGGTGGTTTTTGAGGGGATGGGTGTGCCTGATATGATACACTTATGCGTTTATCTGAATTTATTTACTTTGCAAACATTGTGGGGCAATCCATCAGTTGTTTGGGGCAAGGACGTATTCGTTGTGTTTAGTATTTAATTGCGTTATTTTTTTCATCTTTCATGTAGTTCTCATAAATTATATATTGCATGACATGTTATTGGGGGATCCAAGTCTGTGCCAGTTTTCACTGTGATCTGATTCTGCATGTAGCTATACAAAGGGCAGTAACTTTTTAAAATATTACATTGTAACGTGTTGTGTTGCTGAAATTTGTCAATAGTCAAGGTATGAGGAAAATACTTCATATTTTTTTTAATAATCGTTCATGTTTTTAGTTTATTATTCCTCTCGGTGTGCTCCATCGCAAAGACAAATCGGACACCAGGAAGTTGACAAATTCAGTACTACATGGCTTGTACACGGATGAGACTCTGGCATCATATTTGGTGACCGAGGGAGAGAGGAGAAATGACCAGGTATCGAAGCCTGCATTGAATGCTGGAGAGGTTGCAGAAATTATACGTGAGTATATTGAATTAGATGTTTTTTTCTGATTAAATTCCGATGTGCTAATCGAGCATTTAAATTGATTTTAAACATAAAGTGTGAAGTTAAGAATATATTTGTACTCATATAATTCTGTGAACAACTGCATATGAAGACTCAACACCAAATGACCATATCCAGTAAACCAATTCAATATTAATATTACATTATCAAGTTTATATTAACAAAACAATAAAAAAACATTCGTGTGTTATAACTTAACTCAACAATATGTCTTTTGTTTCTATATGTCATTTAATTTTGAATTTCAGGAACAGTCCAGTTCTACTTCACGGACGAAACCGTATCAAATGTCAAGCATTATATGAGCGAGAAATTAAGCAATTCAGCGAAAACGATGAAAAGGAAACAGGCGAAATCTTAGTTCGGACTAAGACTGTCGATCAACATGCTCGGTTTATCTAATTTATATGTTTATGTTCTCACAATGTCATAAAAAATAATGTTCCTTTCATATACTAAATGTCTTTGCTCTTTCAGATCAACTTATGTGCTCATAATATTGCTTTGTTTTTGCGATTTCGCTATAGTATTAATTAAAAAGATTTTAACTGCAGCCATTCTCCCGGGTTTTAACTCTCTATTAAGGTTTACAAGTGTGGACATTTTCCATCAAAGCTTAATTCGTGCCATTTGAGTACCATTTGGAATTTCATCGGGCAAATGATTCAAACATTCTAAATCATCCCGTATGTAACTTCGAATATGTGTTAGAAATGGTCTCAGCAGAATGTCTGTCAGATGATTGAGACGTTGTGTTGGGGATTCCGGGTCCACAATGACAGGTCTGAACTTTAGATCAGTTGGTTTGGGTAGTACTATATATATTCAGACTTTTGTTCACTGATAGACTCTTTGATTTGTTCAGATTTATGAAGTTTGAGAAAGCCATAAAAGCTGCTGGTTTTAGAGTCAAACCTGGTTAGAAATTCTCTCTCTTTCTTCAAAAGGAGAATCTTGTGTTTCAGAACCAACTGGCGAAGCTCAGTACGTATGCCGCTGTCGGGGTTTGAGTCTAAAGCCCGATACGTAGAATCATCATTTAGCATTTCAAGTAGTTTATCTCTATAATACTCTCGATCCATAACCACTACGGCTTTTCCCTTATCCGCTTCTTTGATAATAATTTCTCGATTATCTAGAAGTTGCTGAATACCTTTCTTTTGTCTGTAGGAAGTATCGTCGCTAGTGCGTGGCTGAAAAGATGACAGGTTTTCAACTAATGGTTCTGGTTCAGACGGCGTTGGTCTGTTGTTAGTACCAATATCATGAAATAATTCATTATTGCGTAATTTATTTCCAAAATCAAGGAGATCTTTGGCTAGATCATCGGGGTTTGATTTCGGGGTTGGTGTGAAATCTAGTCCTAGTTTCAAGATTTCAATTTCTTCTGGTTTCAATGTATATGAAGAAAGACTATTTACCTTTGGAACCGGGGTGTTTGATACCGTTTCCTCCTCCAGGGACCGCGATTCTCTAAAAAATGATTCTGATTGTTCGATGTATTATTAGACGGATGTTCATTATCTGTGGTATTTCCAATCTGGGTTCTAAATTGTCCAATAACACCGTTCCTCTGGGATGATTCCGTCGATTCACGTTAGGTAGAACAGGGTTAGTGCGTTGGTTCGCCTGTGCATTTGATCCCCTCTCTTCATTTCTTACCTCCGTGTTCGGCCGTCGACCTCGATTCGTGTTGAGATTTCAGTTTGAGGTCCAGTGGGACCTGCATATGGCGTATACATATGTCGCCTAGTAGCATTTGCTAGATCCTGTGTTAATTGTGACGATTTCAATCAACGTCACAAAACATTGTTGCAGAAACTTATAAAACAGGACTATTCCTCAAAGCGCCTCCACTCAAAGTTTCTCAAATTTGGCGATGCACATCGCGTGTTGATAGCAAAATACGAACGTAGCGTGCAACATCTATGGCGTTATGTTTCGTAACTTGTGTCTAATTTCGCTTAACCCGAGGCTAGGGGCCGTATGATCCCATGTACTTCAAGATCCCCATGGTGCTCATATGAACAGTCACAATCAAAGCGTGACTGAGATTCACCAGTCTCTAGATAACGACTTTTGAACGATTATTATGGATTAAGAATACTGATCAGCGATACGGATTTTATATTTTTGAGACATCATGATGTCTTCTCGGCATCATTGAAAACTGTTGACCGCTTCTCTCTTGTAGGAAACTAACCTATGTTAATATATACTATGATTGTCTTTTTTGAATTTGGTGCTAATACTGTTATATGGATATGGAATAGGTCTTTGGATTATGGACGAGGGTATTCTTTAATGGACGACCGCTGAATTATGAATGACGGACTAGACGCTTGTATTCTGAACCTCACTGGCGTCTCCGCGTGAATCTTGGCCCTGATTGGTTTTCAATAGGCGAGTTGACGCCCACGTCGTTCGAGGTCGCATGATTGTTTCGTTTGGGGTTAGGCCTATTATTGGCTCTTCGTGTCTGGGCTAGAGTTTTGGGGTTGGTATCTTCGATATCAACGGTTTCCTCCATTGATTATGCAGGTTTTCCAACCACTTGTCCTTTTTAGCCCAGACCTCTCTCATTTTCTGTTCAGCTTTGGAGATGTCGGAAGCCCACCATTCTAACAATCGATTTTCTACT
>JAVTVY010036289.1:0-15865 GCA_036873755.1 Hanleya hanleyi | reverse complement strand
ATCTACTGGTTCTTCTATTTGCTTTTGGGGGCTTCCAAAAGCAGGACATCTTTGGGCTCTCGCCCACGGCAAAGTGAAGTCAAATGCGAGAACTGCGCAATTTATACCTTTCCCGCCGCTGTGGTCACGTGATATTCAAGTACTCTTCAAACCAAAGTTTTGACTGACAACAATTGCGTATAAACAAATGTTTCGATACAGAAACCACCTTTATGAGTTATCTAGCAATTAGTTAATAATTCTAGATCATGAATACACAAACAAACAACAGTGTTCGTATGCCAATCAACAGGAGAGAAACATGACAGTATTCGCGAGAGTATAATTACGACAACAAGCAAGATGGCTGCCCACGAAGATCGTGACATCAAAATACAAGTGACATCGCTAGGCGTTTATCCAATACCAACATGAATTATCGTTAGCGAGTTAATAAATCAATAACCATGAACAATAATGTAACCGTTAGCACACAATCTAGCTCGTCGGGGGCATTTGGAATCCAGAAATACTACAGTTTGAACCGCCACGTGAACTATAGGATTTACCATGCTGAGCTAAAAATAGCAACGCACTGCCCGCGATATTGCAGTGAGATCCAAAGAAGAACAATTCATCAAAGCTATGTATTTCTGTACAGAGTGAACAATAAAGATATTCATGTAAGTACAAAGCAAAATATGACTTGTGTTATCTTCGCTTCATTTCCTAAATACATCATGACAAATAATTTCACTAAATAAGCATTTGTCACAATATGTACAAAGAATGTAACAATACAGTAGAGTTACAAAGAATACAGTTGTAAAAACTGTCAGGAGTAGGATTCGAACCCACGACCTGCATTGCGCAGACCAGCACTGTTAACTGGCGCCTTAGACCACTCGGCCATCCCGACTTTTAGGTGTACGTTATTTTTTACAGTACTAGTTTAACTCGTACTATCAAATGTCATAGTTTCATAAGTCCAGGTAGGTGGTACTGACTCCATCGGGAAGGACTTTCCGTTTCGGGTAGAAAAATGTGAAGGCATCTCGTTTCTGGATGTACGTTCGCATCTGGTGGTCGACGACCCGGAATCCTCTGTTAGTGCTACTCGCACTGGCCTGGCTTTGCAGCACGCCCAGGTAGAGTGCTTTGTCGATGGCAGGGTCACGTCGGTTGATCCCTTTGCAACAAAACTTGTTGTTTCCATCACCACCGTAACAATAGTACGTCTTGGACGACAGGGCGATCATGGCATCTCCACTCCACTCTAACTTGAAGAGACCCGGCGTCCGTCTGTGCGTCGAGGTAGCCACTGGTCCCGTTCCGCCTCATACTGCGCACGTAATTCGGGTTTGACGAGTGACTCCCAATCCGCATTAGAGGCGGCCATGTAGGCAGAGTCCATGTCCATCTCCATGAGTTGCCAGTCTGATGGATTGAAATACACCGCCATGAAATCATAAAAAAATTGCAGCATCCTCAGCTTGGCCATCTGGTATACCATACATCCAATTTGGAGCGGGAGGTTGTAACGAATGGTCTTCTTGGCTGAACTGACTTCATACGTATCATCATCGATGACGTCCACTGACGGAAACAGAGGCAAGTTGATCTTTTTGCGCGCTTGTTTGGTAGTGCAGATATTCACGTTGACGTGCTTGTCTTGGTTGGTGACCGTTTTTCCATAGTAGCCATTGCCTGTGAGTTTCCAGGATTCGCCGATAATGGCCTGACTGGGATCTTTATCGCCTTGACGACGGGCAGATGTGACGATGTCGGCATGCCTCGCAAAACAGTCGTTCGGTACGTACTGAAGGACTTGGTACACTCGCGTCACTTCGAGGCCGTGGCTCATGTACCACTGTAATAGCGGGGTACCCAGCAAGATTTTTTCTCCCCACATGCTCCCGATCAGCATCAGACGAAGACGAGGCAGGCATCCGTGTTGCTCAGCATAGGCACCCATGGTGTCTCCAATGTTATCCCGACTCACCAGCGTGTTTTTAAAGATGGGTGAGCACTGGGCGAATAGTGGCTTGAGGTTGTTGGGAACATGCAAATCGCATTCTATAAACCCGTAGAGATCCCCGGAACGAACGGCGTCGAGAAGCTGTGGCTGGGTCAGTAGTCGCCGGCGACTGAGGGGGTACTCTCGCGCTTTAAGAAAGCGACGTAAGTATGGGAGGGCATAGCACATGGTGTGAAATTTACACTCCCACATTTCGACGAGCTGGTACCAGATCTCTTTCACGTAATCCCCGTTCTCCACCACTTCTGCCCGTAGTTCTTCCGCCGATTTTCCACGTCGTTTGTTGAAGCGCCCAGCGCTGAAATGGCATTGGTAGCCGTGCCAGTAACACCCGTAAAATTGGAATACGGTGGGTTTATTGTGGAGTATAGCAAACCCATCTCCTATTCGCTTCTCTGTGGCGTTGGTTTGGTGTCGTATAGAAATTCCCCGTCGATCGGCTTCCCAGTCCAACCACTGGTCAGCCAGATGCTTGTACAGCGTACGTTCAGGTCGGAAATGCTGACCTTCCGTCAACCAGCGTGTATAATGACCACTGGGCATGGGTTGGGCGAGAGACCACAGATACAGGGCATTGGCGTCGAATCCAATGATTTTGGCACAGGGTTTCCCACCTGGAAGGGTGGTGACGTCCTTCTCGTGATAACGATGAAAAATAAGGCTGGGTCCGCCGACGATGTTCTGCTTTAATCAATCATACATGTCCCTGTCTTTTTGTTGCATGAGTGAAAAGCACGTGGAACAATCTTGAAAAAGATGACGAAGCGCAAGACCCGGTAAACTCAAGCACTCCTTGAATATGTCCACGTGCATTTGATCCCGAAAGAATTTTTCTCGGCCGCTTCGAGGAATGGAACCACATCTAAGTTGTTATACACCAGGAAATCTCGCAAGGTCTGCATATGTTGGTCGTTCCATACTTGCTGTAGTTCCCGGTACGTGTCTTCCGAACATTCCACCGGCTTCAGATCGTCGAAGAAAGCGTCCCGGGGTGGTAACTGTGTTTCCTCCAAGCGGTCGAGCGTTGACATATAGGTGTAAGGGAACCTCCCCTTGGTTTGTGCACAGTCATAGGCCTTTACCCACTGATCGTAGCTGTAATTTGGAGCTAAGTAGTTGCGTACATCCAGGAAATGGAGTGATGTTGTGGTGAGGGCCATGTGGTTGTTGATCTTTTTGATGATGGACTTGATGGTATCGGACTGGGCCAAGTAAGGGTAGAGAAATTCTTTCACCATGTTCAAATCGTATCGCCCCGAATTGAAGCCGAGCACAGGTAACTGGCCTAGGTATTGTAGGAAGCGCAACTTCAATTTCTCCGCATACGGCTTGGGTAAGGGTACAGCCTCCGGTTGAATGTCCTGCATCGCCGACTCCGACTCCGACTCTTCATCGTCGCTGAAGGACAAACCAGGTGTAGGAATACGATCGTCGAGTTGGTCCAGCACGTCCTGGAACTTGGACACCAACAGTTCTGTACTGGCCGCACTCACGGCCTCTAAATACTCCATCATCCGGGTAATCAACTCATGGGAGTCCCCAGTCCCCAGTGGACACGAAACAGACGGGTGCAGCGTCATAGCCGGGTACGTTGCTGGAAATGCTGACACTGAGGAGAATATGGCGCTGTGTCCACTGCGTTTTGGCTGAGAAAATGTTCATGGGTTCCAAAATGGCCTCGAAATCATAACACGTTAGGGAAAATAACGGTCCTCTAGTGGTATGACAATCCCCTCATCAGCCAGGTCTTCGAAAATAGTAGGCGTGTTATGGTACACACCACCAGGAAATTTGCGTTTCACAGCGTTGTCACAAATCTTTTCGTGCTGATGTAAGTTGGACGATTGGTCAAACACCCGATGGCATTGAGAACAACTGTAGGATTGCGCGTACAGGCTCATATCGTATATCAGTGAAAAATGACTCACCCCGCCGTTGTCGAAGACATTGACTTTCATCGTAGAGGCATACCGTTCTGTTGAGCGATGAACCAATTCAGCAACAAATGTATCCTCCTCCTCCTTCGGTAGTAAACGGTACACAAAGATATTCACGTGGAACAGTGTTTCCACGACATCTAAATACTTGAATGGGACTCCCCGGAACTGCCGCGGGTCAATGCCTTGTGCCTGTAGATACTCTTTCCAATACATAGTTGCATTTCTATCACAAGCTTTGGGATTACACTGGTCCAAATGAACGGCCAAACCCCGAAACAGACATTTCCGGTCTTTGTAGGGCCCTTGTACGCCTGCCGCTAACGCATACAGTCCTTTTCGATGAAGCAGCCAAGGCGGAAGAATAACAGGAGCGCCGATGGGGTGATTTCTCAATTTGGTGACGACAAATGTGACGTTCGTCACCATTTCTACAGTCCATTTGGTGTTGGAACGTTGCAACCGGGCCCATTCCAATGGATCCAACGTAGTGAGTTGCTCGATGAGTGGCTCCAGAGAAATAGCATCCGTCACCGTGAGCGGCTGGTCAAACACATAGGTATTATTACTGGGGTAAAAATACCGCAGTTGGTCCGTCTCTTTGTGCCGTAAGATATACCCAAATGTCATATTCAATTTGAAGGCTCTCACCTGATCTGTAAAAATGTTCTCGGCGAAGGTAGGAAGATGCGTGAGGTCCTCCAACCGAAAATTATACAAATCCAACAGGCGACGGTGACGGTGGAAACAACGGCGTATCGTGTTCCAGTGACGGCGGTACAACGCACTCACACGCTCGTCTTCGGGTAAGATTACAATTTTGACATCGTAAACTATCCCTTTCTGGATAGTAATATTCCAGTGGGACCTGCATATGGCGTATACATATGTCGCTTAGTAGCATTTGCTAGATCCTGTGTTAAATGTGATGATTTTAATCAACGTCACAAAACATTGTTGCAGAAACTTATAAAACAGGGCTATTCCACCAAGCGCCTCCACTCAAAGTTTCTCAAATTTGGCGATACATATCGCATGCTGATAGCAAAATACGAACGTAGCGTGCAAGATCTATGGCGCTACGTTTCGTAACTTGTGTCTAATTCCGCTTAACCCGGGGCTAGGGGCCGTATGAACCCATGTACTTCAAGATCCTCATGGTACTCATATGAACAGTCACAATCAAAGCGTGACTGAGATACATCTTTTTTTTAGATGACGACTCTATAACGAATATTATGGATTAAGAATACTGATCAGCGATACGGATTTGATATTTTTGGAACATCATGATGTCTTGCCGGCATCATTGAAAACTGTTGACCGCTTCTCTCTTGCAGGAAACAAGCCTATGTTTATGTATACTATGATTGTCTTTTTGAATTTGGTGCTAATACTGTTATGTGGAAAATGGAATAGGTCTTTGGATTATGGACGCGGATATTCTCTAATGGACGACGGCTGGATTATGAATGACGGACTAGACGCTTGTAATTCAGCCGGAGGCGCTCCTGGATCCTCTGGGAAATCTTCTCCACGTCTCATGTTATCGGGCTGGCTTCAGGCTCCACTGGTATTAACTCGCCTACTGGTCAGGTAACTCCTCAGGTAGACTGGTCAGGTAACTCCTCAGGTAGGCTCAGGCTGTCTCAGGCTGGTCAGTTAGCTCCGGTGAAATAGGCAGGCCAATGAATGAAACCATACCATGAAAATCCCCACTTTTATACACCACCCTGATAGACCCCGGATGTACAAGAACCCGGATGTACAAGAACCCGTATGTAATGAATGCTACACACTACAGGGACCCGGATATAGGTCAATCATAAAATACCCGGCTGTTCCCCCACCCGTGTGAACCCGGATGTACAAGAACCCGGATGTACAAGAACCCGGATGTACAAGAACCCGTATGGAACAACATACACAGCTAAAGGACCCGGACATAGGTCAACCCCAAAGGTGTCCCCGGATGTAAACCCCGGATGAACAGGTCAGTACATGCATTCCTATCATTCAATATGACCTTGAAATATCACGTGATCTTCCCGTGATGGAAAAACCCCAAATACAAGTCAGTACATGCATCCCATAGTCCCAGGTCACGCCCGATTCACGCAGACCGGAAGTGACGTCATACACATGCGCACTCCCCGCGGAGGATGCATACGACGAGGTCAAAATACTCGCTTCTGATTGGCTGACGCAAAGGTCAAAGGTCACGTGATATGCAAATTGTTGAGGTCAACTTAACTCGAAATCAAAGCTATATACTACTCACGATCCATAGTCCATGCATGAAATTACTTCAAAGTGGAATCGCCCCATTTTCAGAATGAAGTTCTGCATCGAATAACTAACTCTGAGGATGGACGTACTGTTGTCATCATCGTATTTCTGCAGCTGTATGCACCGAGGACAGCAAATTAACGTGGCGAATGACAGCACTAGTCGATATCCAACAAAGATGATATTGGTTTGGATTGATATGGGATGTAAATGTTTTCATAGGCATGTTTTCAATGGTTATTATACGCACAGTTAGTTTGGGAACGTTTATAGATTTCGCCTTGCCTAAAATATAATTTTCCCAAACTAACTGCGTAAAATAACCATTGAGTACGCCTATGAAAACATTATTTCTATTCTATTGCACTACTCAAATTGATTATCAGCAAAACTTATAGTGAAAGGTTGAAAAAAACATGGTAAACTTTGACACCCTTTCTCTCCTTTGTTGAAAAAACTGACATTGCTCCCGTCTCGGTTGGCATCGTGCCAACATCAGTGGACGAGTTTATGTGGTCTCAAATGGGGAGCTGGGTCAGCTGTGTGGAAATTACGTGGATATATCTCTATTTGTGTAGCTTTGTTAATCAATTTCATGATGGAAACAACAGTTAAACTTGAGAAACAAATTTCATCTTGTAATTTATTTATTTGTTCTATTCGATTGTTACTTGTGTGAAAGCAGAAGTCCCTTTCCTCACCCAACTTGTGAAATGGAATCTCTCAATGAACACCTGCACTTGACGCGTGTTGATTTCACATAACCGTGCTAAAACATTTAATAAATGCACGATTAGCTCGATGTTATTGCCACAAGTGTTATAGAATGTGGTATAATCAATGTAACATCTGCAGTTCAAAATAGTCTCGTCTAGCCAGGATATCTTGATGGGGTAGTTCGCTTTCGGTTCAAAAGCCAGGGTATGTCGTGGGGGAGGGGCGCTGTATGAGATAAAGGGGCACAGGGGTTCCGTCTGAAAAAGACACCTGTGTGAAAAATATATTCAGACCATGCAACGGTTAGCCTGAACAACCCTTGAATATGAGCCTGCCCAGAGATTCACTGAAGATGTAGCAGGTTGGCACTCCCATAAAAATAACAGGGGACATCAAGAGTCCTTTCCCAAAAACATACAAGAGAAGCAGATACATCCTAGTTGTCACTGATCATTTCACAAAGCGGGTAGAATTACAACACATATAAGGGAAGCCTCATCACACAGATTGGTGCGATATGCAAGGGTCTACACTAGGAATCTAGCACTGTCGCCGATAGGCTAGTTAAAGAGACCAGCCCGTAACAAGAGAGTTTCATGTCGATAAGTGAACCATTTTAATTCGGCCAAATCTGGATCGAGGTATGCCAGCTATTAGAGATTGACGAAATTACAACACATATAAGGGAAGTGGGAAGAGGTGCCGACATACTGACTGCGTCACATGACTTCACAGAATAGTCTTCTGGTTAACCTATTCTAAAGCACATACCAAGAATCTAACGATTCGTGATATGTGTTGTATCTCAGGTACGCTTTTGTTGTACCTGTTCATGTGTCAACTTGGATGACATGACCACACGGCCCCTAGCACCGGCATAAGCGGTATTAGATACAAATCTAGAGAGCTATGATGAAAATGCTCTGACAACTCGTATACTGGTAATTGGTGAGCTGTTTCGCTGTGACAACTCGTACATTGGAGATTGGTGAGCTGTATCGTCGTCAGATGTAAATGACGGCATTTAACACAAAAGACTAGTCTGTAAGGCCCGATGTCGACCCAGCATCTCCTACCACTCTAAATCATATCCACAATCTAACGGGTTAGTTGAAAGGTATACATAACAGAACTTTAAAGACCAATTAGCCAAAATGATCCCGAATAATCAAACGAGCAAGCCTACAGATTTGCAATACATGACGCCATGGTTGACCACCTGGATAATCGCAGACGACTAGACTCGTATGCAGTTATTACCCTATTTCAGTACTGAATACAATAAACAACAATAAGGCGATGAATGTGCTGGAATAAAATATGGCCATGGTTTTATTAAACGACAAGACAAAGATATCATGAAGGCAATTCCACACTCAGACTGTCGATACAACCACAACATTGCATATATGACTAGCCTAAGTAAACACACCCCTTTTATGGTAACATAACTTGAGGCTGTAAAATCACACACCCCCACTCATGGTAACATAAGCGAGGCTGTAAACACAAGGCCACAAAGCATATGTATACATGGGCCACACCTCCACCAATTCCTCATGGTGACATAAGTTATCAGTAGAAGTGTGTCCACCCCAAAAATACTTTGACTGGTCACAAACCAAGCCCACACATGACTTACATGTACATGCCTTAAAATTGCCATATTTTGCCGCATGAAATCTTTATGCACAAAGCTTTTAATCCAATTTCTTTAGAATATCTAGTCTCATCAAACCATGACAGAACTTGATTTTAAATTTGCAAAGAGAAAACATTGTGTTAATAACCATAATTATCAATACGATTATTAGCGAAATACACCAAATGTGTTAGATGGGTGGGAAATGGGTGGGATTAAAAATACTTGCGAACAGGAAAAATCTCAATCTCTGGCAGCAGGGTGCGTACAGCACTGTCCAGTGTCGCCAGCGAAAGACCTCGTGTCTACCCGCGCAAGCGTACTTACCACCACGTCAATACACCGCCTCAGTTAGACCAATGGGAAGAAACTTGTTGCACACGCCAGAAAAAGGGGGGGAGATAATTTTACATGTTTAACCCCAGTTATCTCCCTTCCACCATGAAATAACTTGCTGTACATACAATTTCATTTACACAAAATTACTGGCAGGATACAAGCCAGTACTTCAAGTTTAATAATGTAAATTAACGGTGATTACGTTAATTTCATTTATTACCCTATTTCAGTACTGAATACAATAAACAACAATAAGGCGATGAATGTGCTGGAATAAAATATGGCCATGGTTTTATTAAACGACAAGACAAAGATATCATGAAGGCAATTCCACACTCAGACTGTCGATACAACCACAACATTGCATATATGACTAGCCTAAGTAAACACACCCCCTTTTATGGTAACATAACTTGAGGCTGTAAAATCACACACCCCCACTCATGGTAACATAAGCGAGGCTGTAAACACAAGGCCACAAAGCATATGTATACATGGGCCACACCTCCACCAATTCCTCATGGTGACATAAGTTATCAGTAGAAGTGTGTCCACCCCAAAAATACTTTGACTGGTCACAAACCAAGCCCACACATGACTTACATGTACATGCCTTAAAATTGCCATATTTTGCCGCATGAAATCTTTATGCCACACGAGCCTCTCTATAGATGCTCGCCCCAAACTTGTCGCCACAAGAAAACCATGAGCCATATCAGTACATTCCTGTAAGGTTAAACGTTAAAGTTTTTAGTTGGAATACTAATAGTCCACTGGAGGGAACACGCGCACATCTCTCAAATAAAGCTCCTCTAGAGCACCTTCGAGATCGTTGAGGAAGAAGTCAGTCCCTATAGGCGACAGATGGACGCCATCTTGTCGAAACAGAGTTCGCGACTCCAAGAGAATATCAGGGTGGCGAAGAACAAAGCCACCAGCACTCAACAACTTATTAGAAACAGCGCGATTGACACGTTTCCGGGCTTTCTCGATCTTCTTAGGGTCGCGAGCCTTTGCCCATACATGCCTTGGAAGCATATGCGAATACCCTACTTTAGCGTTGGGAAATAATGCAATAAGATGTGACAAATCCTTGCTCATATTATGATGAAGACAGCAAGAGTTATCAAGTGAGAGATCATTAGCCCCGGCGTGAATTATTATTATATCTGGGCTAGGCAACACAGCTAACTTCTTACTGATGGCCGTCAGAACGCCTGGAAACCACCGCATGCCGCGAACTCCCATCCAGTGTATTTGTATTCCATGCTGTCGGAAAAGGCCAAGGTTAAATCCACTAGATTTAACGCCCGCTCTGCGTTGCGCCCAGTAAATTATGCTGGACCCGACCATCCATACCGACGTATGCTGGCTTCTACTCCCTCTATAATCTATAACTCAAAAGAACATGTGTTAGGAAAATTGTGCACATAAAGAAAGTGTTAAATTTATAAGCTTATGAAAACTGCAAGCTAATCATACGATGGGATGCGTATGTACCTCCTATATGCCTCAGACTTCCATCTACCGAGCAGTTTGATATCTTCAGCTGGGACACCCATTGCATGACACATGCTTGCGTGTCCAATGCGGAAGCAGTGAGTTGTATATTGCTTGACTGGAATATTCAAAAATACCAGGGCTTTCCTTAACACAGCGGCAAATTGGTATCTACTCAAAGGTGAGCCATCAAAATGAGCAAAGAGCTGATGGCCCATCACACCACATCGCGCTTGCATGAATGATTCCATTATCTCAATGAGACGCAATTCTTTACTGTCAGATATCAACAGCATTGTCCCTTTTCCTAACTGGTCTGTTTTTGAGAAGCGAATAAAAAGCTTGATCATGCCCTGAAGTTTATCGATTAAAATATCAGAGACTCCGATGGCTTTCAGATTGTGGATTTCTTTTGAATCGGATACTATTTCACTCACACGTAAAAAACCACAGAATGCTAAAACGTAAGCAGCTCTGAAAAGTGCACATTCATATTGTGAACTGCAAACGTATGCCAGTACTCCTGATATCTTAGTGAGTAAAGGCACAGTAATGGGAAGTCGCCGATCCACCTTTGGGTTTGAGCGCTTCATGCCTTCGGACATCTTTTTGATGATAAAATTTTGTGTTGGGTCGCTGATATTCATTAACTTATGCTTATGGGATATCCCAGCTAAATACGTTTGAACAGTAGCTGGGCTGTAATCCTTATATGAAAGATCGGCAATGTACTGGATAATTTGTGAAACTGGGACAGGCCAAATAATGGGTAAATTATATTGCTCTCTAAACCGCTGAAGGGAGGTAACTCCCACGTCATAAGCTGCCCACGTCCGGGGTGACATAAAATGCTGTAACAAACGGCTCGCTTCTACTTCTAAATGCTCCACATCCACTGAGGTACAGGTGTCGGAACTTTGTCTGCCTGAGGAACCAGCTGATGGAAGCGATGCCACTGCAAGCGCGAAATGGAATCAGAGATTTCATTATTAATTCCAGCAATGTGACGTGCCCGAAAGAGAATGTTGTTTCTTAAACAGGACAACACTAAAATACGCACCAGCTTCATGACCCTTGTAGACTTGGTTGTCTGTTTGTTTACAATTTCAACCACTGCCTTATTGTCACAGCGGAAGAGAATTTTCTTGTTTCTCAACCTATACCCCCAGATTTCTATAGCAACCACAATGGGAAATAGCTCGAGAAATGTGATATCTTTGGTGATACCTGTATCATGCCAATTTGTTGGCCAACGGCCATATGCCCAATGACCCTGAAAATAAGCCCCCATCCCATGGCTACCTGCTGCATCGGTAAATAATTGGAGATTATCATTGGAAGACCAATATTGGTCCAAAAACACACTCACCCCATTACACTGATCAACAAACTGTTGCCACACCAATAAATCTTCTTTCATTCCGGAATTGAGCCTTATATGATGATGTGGCTTTACTACCCCTATACTAGCATCTATGAGACGCCTACAGAATGCTCTACCCGGGATAATGGCTCTACAGGCGAAATTCAGCATTCCAATGAGGGATTGTAGGTCATGTAGAGTAATTTTTTGGCGACTACTAATTGCCTTGAGACGATCTCTAAGCTCGGTTATCTTCTCCATAGGTATCCGAACCACCATTGCCCTCGAATCAAATTCTAAACCCAAGTAAGGCAAACAAGTACAGGGACCCACGTTCTTATCGTCGGCTAAAGGTACCCCAATATCATCACAAATTTCTCCAAATGTACGAACTAGATAGTTACATACGGGAGATCCTGCAGCACTAGCGAAAAAGAAATCGTCAAGATAATGCTTCATTGTGTCACAGCCTGTCTTTTTTCTTACGCACCATTCAAGAAATGTGCTAAATCGCTCAAAAGTAGCACAGGAAATGGAACATCCCATAGGAAGGACGGTGTCGATGAAGAAAGAATTCTGGAATTTAAATCCCAACAGGTCAAAATCACGAGGGTGAACGGGCAATAAGCGGAAGGCAGACTTAATATCCGCTTTGGCCATTAGGGCCCCCTTTCCTAGTCTCTGTATAATTGCCACGGCGTCCTCAACCTTGGAGTAAGAGACAGAACACAGAGAAGAGGGGATGTGATCATTAACTGATGTTCCAGTATTCTTTGGGTATGACAGATGGTGAATCAATCTATACTCGCCAGGTGCTTTTTTCGGAACTAGCCCGATAGGGGACACTCTAAGTGTTGGTATAGGCCTATGAGCAAATGGCCCAATTATCCTACCCATTTTTACTTCCTTTCTAATTTTTTCGGCTGCTATGTCCTCTGCTGAATTGACAGACTTTAAGTTCTTAGCATCAGATGGAATGCGGGGACCAGTATAATGCAATGAGAAACCTTCCTTAAAACCCAATTCTAGTATTCTCTTATCGTCTAATTTGGGGTAGTCTTCTAACCAACAACATAAACGATCAAGCTTTATTGGAGTAGTAGCTAATTTACAAGGGTCAAATACACAATAGGAAAAGTTGCATGGCCGCTGAAGCTGCAAACCTGTTTTACTGCCTGTCATTTGAGGGTTGCTTTCCTGTGTTTGAGGAGCGAAAATTATTCTTCTTGAAGCAGGTCTTCACTGAATGTGTGCCACCACAATGGCTGCAGTTGTGGTTGAATTTACATGGTCTTCTGGAGCAACCATCCCCATTAAACTTCAAGCAGACCTGAGATTTCTTGTCGAGGTTTTTGAAAGCCAGGGACCCTCCAGAATTAGGTTTGGGAAGCATACTAGTCAGCCATAACTCTCCGTCTATCGCCGCCCAAGAAATGTTAGGGTTTCTAGCCAGTCTTATTTTAAGAGAACTATTGAACGTCGCTCAAGAACGAGCTCGAACCAGCCAAACAAGGGGCAATATCCGGCGAAAACCTCGTTGTCGAGAAGGATTACCTCACATGGTTGGGAGATCCAGTTTGGTACTTGCTAGAAAGAAGCTTCTCTCTCGACATGTGACTGGGGTGTCTCTACCAAGTCGTTGGAAAGCTTGATGACGCTCACTATCTGTCGCATTCAATCCGGCTTTTGCACTATTCCTGATGCCGGCTTCGGCCGCAAGGTGGCGCTAGCGCCCACTGCACTGTGGTCTGTTCCGGTTAGGCTGTCTGCTAATGTAAACATGTGCAGGAGGGAAGGCGGGTATTGTATTTCGCCTCGTTTCGTCAGATTTTCTCACTGATGGAGACGTCCTTGGTAGATTAGATAAGTATAGTCATCAAGTCTTATTATTACTCGGTTGTAGTAGCATAATAAGAGCCGCTTTGTCAACAGATTGGGCAATCAAAGGTCATCGTTGTTGTTGTTGTTATAAAACATGGTGGGTGGCCGGCACTTCAGCCTGATTAAACCACACTCCACTAAAAACAATCAGCCGGGGCCAGTTTGTTTGATCAAGTACTGTGAGAAATAATAGGATTATTAGTTAACCCGACTACCATGTAGCTGTTAATGTTGCTGTATGATTATAATGTGATAAACAAGCACCCAATCCGGCTCAGTTGGAACTGCTGGTAGTGTTTCATAATTTTATTGTGAAAAGACACATTGAACAGGAAATTAATGCGCCATATGGCTTCTAACTTCTCATAAATACCGAGGAACTAGTTTTTGCACTAATAGCTACTTAATTTTTTTAATTATCTAATTATTATACCATGTATTTCTTCCGCAAATTGCATTGAAACAAATGTATATACATATCTGCATATTCCTGTTCTGTCCCATAACACACAAAATATTTTGACTGATTCAGTTCCATAATTTATTCTCTGGGACCAATATTAGGCCTGCTGACTTGTGCTTATCTTCTACTGCCAATCATTTTCATAATGGTGGGAGGCAAAGTTGGAGGACATAGATATTGTTTTATCTGTTGCAACCGGGAGAAGCAGATTTTGTAGGGGGTACCGACATTATCCCTCAACGACATTTTCCCCACCAACATTTTCCCCACACTACATTTTCCCCATCCTAATATTACGGCAAGGCTATATATATTCTGTGCCTATAAAGTGAATAATCAATACTTTTGAGTTGATTTTTTTGTGATAATGTATTGTTTGAAGGTTCAGTTCTGTCTAAATCGTTATGAATTAAGTATTTTCAATTCAAAATCGAATGTCTAGTATCTATCGGAAATATCGACAGTGTTGATGAAGTGATCAAATAATAATATCAAATTTTTGCCGCTTTCATGCAGTGGAAATTGTTGATCCCTCTTCATTCATTGGCATATAATCTTCCTTAGTTACGATTCGAATAAATAACTTTAAGTGCAAACTTAAAAGAAAATCAAGGTGGGGAAATGACCGCGACTGCGATTGTCGGCAGATCGCATGCAGCACGTAATATTAGGGTGGGGAAAATGTCGCCTGGGCAAAATGTCGTGTGGGGATACTGTCGTGGGTAAAATGTCGCTGGAGAAACTGTCGTTAGGGGATAATGTCATGGACTCGATTGTGTATGATGGAACGGTCGTCTCTCTTCATAGGGTACCCAAGGAGAACAAGAGAGCAGATTGGCTGAGAAGCATCAAGCTAGTGAGACCCGATTATTTATCAAGAGAATAAATCATCTCAATATGATTAAAGCCTATCATTGACTTGAGAACGATACTAGTACCTGTATCGAAACGTCGTCCTGAATAAACTAGAAGTTGTTATCCATAAGCAATTTGTTTATTTAAATATGATTAAAGCCGATTGAAGCCAGGAGAACCTCGACAATATTATCAGTGATAATGCCTCCACAATCGTACGGTACAGTAATCCTTTATCCCGGAGTCGATGACACGCAAAACTCTAGTATAACTAAGGGGCCGTTCAAAATTTATCTTGAGGGGGGGTCCCCTGATTCTTGGACCTGAAAAAACATGAAATCCATACAGAAGCTCAAGAAATCCTAGCTGCTGAATAGCTGTCCATTTATCATCTGTCTAAAGGTGTCAGCCTATATCGATTGAAAACAAATTCCAAGTTACTGATGCCTCCCCCTCTACACACAGCCTAGTTACACATGACCCTCCTTCCTAGAGTTTGAAGTTATTGGTGTCACCCCCCCCCTCAAATTCCACCCCCCCCCTCAGGATAAATTTTGACTGGTCCCCAAACAATTGTTTTATAACAACAACAACGATGACCTTTGATTGCCCAATTTGTTGACAAAGCGGCTCTTATTATGCTTGTACAAACGAGTAAAAATAAGACTTGATGACTATACTTACCTAAACTACCAAGGACGTCTCCATCAGTGAGAAAATCTGACGAAACGAGGCGAAATACAATACCCGCCTTCCCTACTGCACATGTTTACATTAGCAGACAGCTAAACCGGAACAGACCAAAGTGCCGTGAGCGCTAGCGCCACCTTGCGGCTGAAACCGGCATTAGGAATAGCGTAAA